>BQNB010042054.1:0-43857 GCA_026074375.1 Tanacetum coccineum | reverse complement strand
ATAGCCACCACGACAGTATCTTTCAACTCTATGATTGGATGCACATGTCTGATGTATAAGAGTCAAGCATCAAAGGAGTATCAAGTTTAGTAGCAATGGCACTCAAACCATCCTCACTAAATGCATTCATAGGGAAACCATGCAGTTTAACCCAAACTGGAACATTACCAACATATTCTTTCATTAAGTTCACATATGGATTCCACTTTTTCAGAATAAGTGGATTATTACGAATAAACCACGGACCATTTTTAAGCATTGAATCCAAACCATCCATAGAGCTAAACTGGAAGGAGAATAACCCGGTAGACGAGTTAAGCATTGATTTAACCAGTCCATATTTACCCCCCAAGTGTTCCTAACATATTTAACAACAACGGGGTAAGCCACCCGCTTTCCCAAAAAGAAACCATATGCCGTATTAGCAAACCGTTCGTCTATAGCTCTAATAGACTCCGTCGGGACAACCACATCAACCTCATTTCTCGCCTGTGTAATTAAAGTATGAAAATTCATACTTTTCTTACTCGGTTCACCAGTAACTTTAGCATACGAAGTAGACATACCAGGGGTTGATGTAGTAATAGCAGGAGACGACACAACACTCGGACCAGTAGTATTCGGCCTCGTATTCTCCACGTTAGGTTCAACATGGTCATCGCGTGGTGTATTACCTGATTCCAATGATGCTTTGTTCAAGGACTTATCAGTAGCAACCCCATCATCATCTTGATTCCCAGCAGTAACATCCAATGAACTCGAATCTGATCCAACATTACTACCATCTTTTTTCTTATCAGTTCCTCCTCTCCCACCAGAATACAAAAACCCTCTTTGCATACTTACATTCTATAGCACCTCACAATCAGCAGATAGATAAAAACGCTTTCAACAAACCCTAAAATCGAAGATAACCCTTATCGACCAAGGCTGGATA
Organism: Tanacetum coccineum; assembly: GCA_026074375.1. Taxonomy (NCBI): domain Eukaryota; kingdom Viridiplantae; phylum Streptophyta; class Magnoliopsida; order Asterales; family Asteraceae; genus Tanacetum; species Tanacetum coccineum. The sequence continues at coordinate 42,920 of BQNB010042054.1, read as the reverse complement.
TGAATAGAGAAAACCACGATTGAGGATAGTTTGGATCGTTTAATAATCAATGAAGCTCAAGGAAAGGTCCCCACACAAACAACAAAAACGATAATAAAAACGATAAACACCAACCCTAAAAACCAAGCAAACCCTAAATGATCCAAAAAAGAATCGGCAAAGTTGAATTCGTTATAGGTATGATGTAATCGGTTATATGAGAATATAAAGGCACAAATATATGGTGATTTAGGGAGAATGATTAAAAGAAAAAAAGGATCAGGTTAGGGTGCTCTTCAAAAATCGCCAAAGAGAGGGCTGCTAGGATTTTTTTTTAATTTTTTAAATCACAATTACTCGTGCTTACTTTCATATTTGTATTTCCGTTAACAATAATTTAGTCGTATTTGATACACAAACCCATGTACGTTGTGTTAAAATTATAAAAATATAACACGAGTCCTTATTAAACGTATATAGTAAAAAATAAAAAAATCGGATACCCTTACTTATACTAATAAAGAGGAATAACCTGACTTGACTTGTTTGTATACGTACAATATCTTTTATTTATCTACATACACACTAACTCGTAATTTCATTTCAATATTTATAATCTCGTGCATATACATGTTTTATTTTTAAAATATAAAGCCTCAAGAGGTAATTGTTTATTTTCTAAAGTTATTAAAGAAACATTTAAACTTATTAGTTTACAGTTAACTCATGTAACTTATTTAAAATTCAACCACTAAATTTTATTAATTACTCCATTTTTTAAGTTCTCGTTTTCACAAATTTAACACCTATATTTTTATGTGTTTTTCACCACCAAATTTATCAAAGTTTGATCAACTTTTTTAATTTTAACTTTCAATTAGCCAATAAAAATCATATTTTGCCACGTGTCTAAATAGAGCAACCTGATTAGCCCAAATTTTATTCTTAATAAAATTGTTTTAACAAAACACTTCTGAAATGTAATTCTTTTATATAATAAAAGATTTTATAATACATGATTCAAAAAAGGCTATACATTTAAAGAACATTAGCTAATATAAATTAAGAATTTAAGTTATGCTACTATTATATCTAAAATAATTCATAATAATGTTTTGAAAATTGGGCTTTGGATCGACCTGGTCGAGTCATCAGGTAATCTCTTCAACCAGTTCGATTGCCAGATCAACACTATTTTCCTTTTAAGTATATTGCAATATTCCAACTAATAAAACAGCTATAAATCCTTTAATACTCGCAAAACATACACAAAGCCTAAAAAGTTTGATAAAAATCAGATAACAGGTTTATGAAATATATATTATACAATACCAAACACATACAATTCAACAATATTCCTTTTAAACTTAAAAACAACAAACTTAAAAACAACATCCCACTACTACAAAATGAGGGATTACCCATAGTGAGATTCGTGGAAAAATCTGTGGATAAAGGCCGTTTTTCACGGATTTCACACAAATTTTTTTCATTTGTAAAAACTTTGCGGCTAAATCTTCTCCCACTAATTTTCCAACGAAGTTGACTATTTTTCTCACACATGCATTACGTTTTGTAATGAAATGATAATTACATAAAAACCCTTTATTAATTACCCATCAAACAAAAAAAACACATTTAACAAAGTCTATTTTTGTCTTTTTATTATCGATTACATTCCATTTTATTTTTGCAGACAAACATAATTACAATCGTAATGCATCATTCCATTACTTCATTTATTCAATTACGATGTTCATTTCATTCCGTCACTACTTCATTTCGTCATACCAAACAGACCCATATTGTTGTGTGTAATTCGTCGGTTCATTACCCACGGATTTTTGACAGATATTTTCCTACGGATTATCCGCAGCTTTCCCACAAGATCTTTTGACAAATTCTCAATTTGTGTTGGACACGTAGAAAATTTGTGGCAAAATTTCATTCTGTTCAAATAATTTTTAACATCAAACAGATTTCCCATGGAAGTCTATTAGTGGTAAAATAACAAAAAAAAATAACTCAAACAGAAACACCCAGAGCCCCGGATTGCCCCACGACACCACCCCGCTACCCCCCCCCCGCTCCCCCCCCTCGCCCCACACTCCCCCCCCCACCGCCCCCCCCCCACCCCACCCCCCCCCCCCCCCCCACCCCCACCCACCCCACAATAACAACCGACCCTCCCCCTCCGATCCCCCCCCCTGCCCCCCCCCACCACCCCCACCCCCCCCCCCCCCCCCCCCACCCCCCCCCCCCCCCCCCATTCCCCCCCCGCCCACCCCCAACCCCCCCCACCACCGGCGCCCCCCGCCCCCTCCCCCGCACACCCCCCCAACCCCCCACCCCCCCTCTCCCCCCCACCCCCCCCCCCCTCACGTCCCCCCCCCCCCCTCCTCCCTTCCCCACCCACCCCACCCCCCCCCCCCCCCCTCCCCCACTCCCCCCCCCCCCCCCACCCCCCCACACCACCACGCACCCCCCCACTACCACCCCCCACCCTCCCCACCTCAAGAACCACTATTTCCACCAAAGTATCCCCAAAAAACCCGCCCCAAAGTGACCCAATCGAAGGACAGACACTTGATGTCCCTAACTTGCACAAATCCCTCCGCCGAATCCACCCACCGCGTCGCTGTCCCCGCTCTGGCCAACACAACTGGAGCCAAAGAACCTTATCTAACAAACATATAAAAACCGGATAACTAAACGCACACGCACACTTACAACTTACTGTAATATCTAGTTCCTGTACGTTTACACCGACAAAGAGTATTGTTCATGTTCGTATAAATATTCGTCCATAGTACGTTCATTCAGAAAACTAAACGAACATTAAACTTACGACCCTCTAAAAAGCAACATAAGCAAAAAAAACATAAAAAATATCAAATTATCATAATATAATGTTGTTATAAGAGGTCGTATTACATTAAAACAATAACCAAATTTAAAAAGTATACAATAAAAGGATATGATTATACAGGCATAAACATATAAATAACATAAACGAACGTTAATAAAACGCCAAATCGATGGTGACCGTTCAATAGAACATAAACGAACTAACGAGACTTTGTTCATGTTCGTTCATAATTTAACTAAACGAACGTACAAATAATGTTTAGATCGTTTATTTAATAACATACCTACCCAGACGAACTTTTTATCGAACGGTTCATGAAATGTTTCGTTTACAACCCTACTCAATACTATGGTGTGTAACTTGTCAGTAACCCATGAAAAATTTCTCACAGATAGTTTTCAGTGGCGAAAGTTAGCGAGAAAAACAAATGTAAAAGAAAAAATATCACGTTCATTCCAAAGTTATCATATATAGTTCCAAAGACAAAAGTAAAAGAAAAATATCAAACTCGACCGACTTTGATGAACCAAGTTGACTCTGGTCACATGAAACTCGATGAATCAAGCTAGGTTTTCAAGCCTCGAAAGACCAAATCATTTTGACCTTTTTTTTTACTAAAAACGATTCAAACCTTCAGGTCGATCCGAGTTTCAAAACACTCATCTTTTATATAGTAAAGGAAAATGTCAAGTGGGGTATTCGCATTTCAAATAAATCAAATCATACTTAATTTAGTAATAATCTATTTATTAAATTTAATTTTTTAAATATATGTGTAATTAAACAAACCCTATATATTTCTATATTTGACCAAAATTATAAAAAATTCGTTTCTGTACATTTTTTTCAGAAAATTGTGTATAAAGTTATATGTGTCAAAATTACAATAAAAAGAAGTTTAGAAAAACGGAGGTAATCTACAAAAGTACCTAGGGGGTAAAACAAAAATTTAAACAAATAAAACCACACACCAATTCACTTGGAACCACACCTCCACTATTTTTCTTTTAAACCGACTCTTCCGATTCCAACCCTAAACAAAAAAATCGGCGATTTGAGAATAAATTGAAGAAAGTATATTTCAATTTAAATGTTCATTCCAGTGATATTCGAAGATACTTTTCACAACTCATTTTTGGCAAGAACAAAAATACACTTCCATAGGTTAAAGGTATGATTTTTTTATATCCACTTTTCTATTTTTGTTAAAATTGATATAGCCGGGCTTTTAGTTATAATCCAGAAGAGTTTGTGATTTTTGTTATTTTTTGTTTAAGTTTATAAAAAAAATTTAAGGTTTGTTTTGAAAGCACTAATATGATTTTAATAAATATGGCAAGGAAGAATATTAGATCGTAAGAGGATTGGTCGTGTTGAAATTAGTTATTTAGAGTTTTTTTCACTATGAATATTAAATAAAGCAATCAATATCATCAAGCTTTTTGTCCAAGATCCATGTTGCACTATGGTGATAAACGACATAAGCCAAGCTGTTTGACCGCGTAGATGAATAAGAGATAATGACCCTCATCTTAAGAAACACCATTAATGCCTTTACCGGAATTAAAAAGTTTGCAAATTTGCATACGAAATTACAACCGTTTCCTTATGCACATTCGAGCTATAGGAAAGTCAATGTTTTATTGGCGAGGAAATATTTTGACATTTTGGTGCTAATTAAAAATGTCTTTCATGTTGAGTGTGTACTTGATTTGTGTATAAATTGATTTATGTATATATTGATTTATATGTATGATCTAATCTGATAACATGATTATGTATTAGTAATTTGTGTGAGTTTATCTACTGTTAGATTTGGGGACTTTGATGAAGTTAGAATCAAACATGGTTTAAATGAAATTTTTTATGCAAAAGCCTCACACATGTTGCGAGGGTCTAAATGGTAGATTATATAATAAGTTTTTATTAAAGGCATGTTTGGATGCTTGGGTGTTTGAATTAGCAGGATGAAATTAAGTGCATATGATTATAAAAAAGACAGCCTGTAATTACTTTTTTGTAATGATAACTGATCAATGTATTTCTAGAGATCCATTAGCTATGCTACATGCTTATTTTGTTTTATGTTCTTAGGGATTTAGGACACCTAATGACGACACAATACAACCTTTTCTGAACGTGGCCCTGTGAAGAAGTTCCAATCTTGTGTGCTTATATACATATTCCTTACTAATAATATAATCACTTCTATCTATACTATAGTAATGGTTTTTCTTTGCAATAAATTTGCAAATATAATAAATATTCTTGCATAAGTTAAGTAGTTATAATGGTGATTTGAGTCTTGAAATATCATGTAGCAAGCAATGTTTGTTATGTTCATTAAATTCACAGGAGGATTCAAAATATTAAAGACTAAAGTTGTATTTGGCAACATTCTTTTGCTCTGTGAGGCTCATCTCCGGCTTGCTTACAATATAGCCAAGCAGCGGGCTATGGAAGATGCCCTCATGGCTTTAGAGGTTAGTTTTGGTGTTCCACTTGCATATTTTATATGAAAATCATACTTGTTTTTCTTACTACTAAAAGATGTCCATACCATGATGATCAGCAAGATGTACAAACTGTAAGTTCATCTACTTCGGAAGAATATACGATTACATGGCGTACTCTACATTGAAGTAAAAAACATATACCGTCTGAATGATATCAAGTACTGTATCTGAAAAAATTGGAGCTCTATCTTCTAAAGACATGACTGGGCAAATAACACTCGAAAAGTATGAAAAATTCCTGGACTTTTTCATTGGGGAGGTGTCAACCGATCGTATAACTGCTATTCAGGTCCTTAAAAAACCACTTACTTTTCAACATATTTATCAGCATATTAGACGTTATACAGTAGAAGACATGATTTTTGAAGATCTTCAGGAAGCATATCAGGATATGGCATGTGCACTCACTGAAGTGGATGGAATTAACTATAACCGACCCTGAAGAGGTCACTGACCAGAACTTTCCATATTTTTTAAGTTCATGATTTAATTATTGCAAATGATAATTCTAGGTATGTTCTTCTTTTTTGTATTTTTGTAACACTTGTGCGGTTAATTGGTTTGCCAACTCTAACTTACTCTTGATGCAATCGATGGTAAAGGTATGACTCATTACTGCAAAGAGCTCAGTTTTCACGTTGATGGATTCATAGGACACCCACAAGATCTTTTGACAAATTCTCAATTTGTGTTGGACACGTAGAAAATTTGTGGCAAAATTTCATTCTGTTCAAATAATTTTTAACATCAAACAGATTTCTCATGGAAGTCTATTAGTGTAAATACTATTGTTAATATGTGGGAAATTTGTGACAAATTTTTCACGAAAATTTGGTCAATGCGTTGGTATGTAAATTGTGGGAAATTTATGTGAAATTTCCATAGAAGTTTGCTCAATACTAGGGCTGTAAACGATCTGGACGAACACAAATGGAGCCTTGTTCATGTTCGTTCATTTAATTTTAACCGGATAAATAAACGAACACGAACGCTTAAACGGACGGATTTTCTTGTTCATGTTCGTTTATTAAGAAAATGAGTTGTTCATGTTCGTTTATATTCGTTCATGTTCGTTCATTAAGAAACTAAACGAACATAAACGATCGAACATAAAAGAACATAGAAAAAAAACATAAAATATTATCAAATTATGCATAATATTATGTTTTATAAGTGTCGTTTTATTTAAACATACCAGATTTAAAAGTATACAATTAAAAGATATGATATACAGACATAAACATATAAATGGACATAAACGAACGTTAATAAACGCCTAATCGGACGTTCACATAAACGAACGAACAAGACTTGTGTTCATGTTCGTTCATTTAACTAACGGAACGTACAATAATGTTTATGTTCGTTCATTTAATAAATAATCGAACACGAACGAACTTTTTATCGAACGGTTCATGAAATGTTTCGTTTACAGCCCTACTCAATACTATGGTGTGTAACTTGTCAGTAACCCATGAAAATTTTCTCACAGATAGTTTTCAGTGGCGAAAGTTAGCGAGAAAAACAAATGTAAAAGAAAAAATATCACGTTCAATCCAAAGTTATCATATATAGTTCCAAAGACAAAAGTAAAAGAAAAATATCAAACTCGACCGACTTTGGTGAACCAAGTTGACTCTGGTCACATGAAACTCGATGAATCACGCTAGGTTTTCAAGCCTCGAAAGACCAAATCATTTTGACCCTTTTTTTTTACTAAAAACGATTCAAACCTTCCGGTCGATCCGAGTTTCAAAACACTCATAATAACTTAAAATATAAAAATATAAAATGACATAAATGTACGCAAGTGTTATCACATGAATTAAATATAGGATTAAATTTGTCCTCTGGCCAACACAATTATAAAGGCCATCATTGAATATGCTTTATCATATTCCATCTTTAAACCTTTTCTTAAAATAAAATAAAGGTCAACTCCCTCTAACTAAATATTCTATACCATTCACATAACACATAAAACATAGTATTATGAAATCCTTAACTATGATCATGATCATGATCATAGTGGCATGTGTTAAGGGACATATACCTAGTACATTGGATGGTCCATTTAAGCCCGTGACACGAAAATTCGACAAGCTGCTTAGACTGGGTAGTGATGACTTGCCCATGAATCATACAAGGTTAAGGAAGAATGTGACATTATATTTTCCTGAGCAAATTGCTTTGGCACTTTCTTCTGTAGACTCTATGTGGATTTCTTGGATCACTGGTATGGTCTATTTGAAGGGTTCTTTTGCGCGTTGTGTTTTGAAAGTCATTATATGATTATTGCCTTATACTTAGTTTATAGTTCTGTTTGAAGTAGTCGTAAGTCTGTAGCAAAACTGATTCTTATTAGTTGCGTAAGTTAGCAAGTGCTTAGAACAATGTATATCACCTAAGTGTGTATAATGCCGCTATAGTTTGGTTCATCTATCAACAATAACAACGATACACAATCATAGGGGAGGTAGAATGTAGACAGATCATACTTCGGAAGACCTCAGGCTTTTGGTTCATCTATAGTTTTCACTTTTAGAAGATAGAAAAGTAACTAGTTGTATACTGTGCTCTAGAAAGACATCATTAGGCATTGTCGTCATCAAACATGTTTTAGGCTGAGTTTTTATATACGAAAACCAGACGCATACACGTACTTGGGTGGCCTATAATAAAGTTGTTACAGTGTACGGGTTAAGATAACTCGTTATCTAATTAGCACAACTTTAAACATCAAAAGAACATCTAAAATTCCAAACGCCATCTTCTTGCAGCTTGTCTGATCGTGTGTTACGGCTGATTATGTGATTGTGATTAGCCATATCACATTATAACGTTTAAAACAAAATGCTAAACACCTTGTTGTTATTGTAAAGGGGGTGCACAGATTGGGAAGAATGTGACGCCACTTGATCCATCTACAGTTGCTAGTGAGGTGTGGTATGGCAAAAATAGTGGAAACTATACTAAGAAACGAAACGGGGTTTCAGTGATTTATAATCAGTTATATCCATTTGAAGGACTTCTCAATTACACTTCGGGAATCATTCACCACGTCAAGATTGATGGTAAGTATTCATCATCTTAAGTTATTGCTATTAGTACTTTAGTATTAAAAGTTTTCGATTTATGTAATGTAGGTCTTGAACCTGGTTCAAAATATTATTACATATGTGGAGACAGTTCTATTCCAGCAACGAGTGACGAGCGTGTTTTTGAAACGTTACCATTTCCGAGCCCAAACACATATCCTCGTAGAATTGCAGTTGTTGGGGACCTTGGACTCACAGCTAATACGACAACCACAATTGATCATTTGATTGAAAATGATCCATCTATGATTCTAATGGTTGGAGACTTGAGTTATGCCAATCAGTACCTTACTACTGGTGGCGAAGGTGCATCATGCTTCTCTTGTGCATTCCCGGATGCACCTATTCGTGAAACGTATCAACCCCGTTGGGATGGATGGGGAAGGTATATTCTTACTCTGCGTAAGCTTGCTCAACTGGTTGGAAATTGTTTAATGGGTTAGACCCTAATGGGTTCAGGTAAAAATAGGCCGGCTGGGCTGGATGGGTAACATGTCAAAATGGTTTACTTTTTTGGTCAAGTCGGGTAACTATCTTGGAGGTTGCATGCATTAAAACTTCTAAGTACATTTTGGGCGTCCCTCTACCCATATTGACTCGTTTTTATTTCAGCTATACCTACTTTTTTTACCCGTTTGACCCGCTAGAGATAAAATGTGATCTAAGTCAACTAATCACTAGTCCAGGTTCATGGAGCCCTTGATCTCTAGAGTACCTATGATGGTTATCGAAGGTAACCACGAGATCGAGCCACAAGCTGATGGAGTCACTTTTGAATCGTATCTAAAAAGGTTTGCAGTACCATCCAACGAGTCAGGATCTAACAGCAACTTTTACTACTCATTTGACGCGGGAGGCGTGCATTTCATTATGTTAGGAGCATATATCGACTACAACAGGACCGGTAAATTATTCACAATCTTATATCAGGTAATCAGTTTATTACGCTAGTAACTGTATGTTAGTAATATAATTATATGTGATCGCTTTAGGTGCACAGTATTCTTGGCTCCAAAAGGACTTGAGTAAATTAAACCGAAGTGTGACACCTTGGTTAGTAGCTGCGTGGCATTCCCCTTGGTATAATAGCTACTCCTCACATTATCAAGAATTCGAGTGTATGAGGCTAGAAATGGAAGAACTTTTGTATCAGTATCGTGTTGACATTGTGTTCTCTGGTCATGTAAGTCTAACGTAAACTAGAGGTGGCAAATCATAAACTTACGATCTTTTCTACCCAACTCTCGGATATGAATAGTTCTGCTATAAACAAAATTAGTCTTTTCAACGCTACTGAATTGTTTGTCTTTCAGGTGCATGCCTACGAGAGGATGAATAGAGTGTACAACTACAGTTTAGACCCTTGTGGTCCCGTGTATATAACAATTGGAGATGGTGGCAATATTGAGAAGATTGATGTCGATCACGCAGATAAACCAGGAAAGTGTCCTTCGCCAAGTGATAATGTACCCGAATTTGGAGGGGTATGCCATACAAATTTTACATCTGGTCCTGCAAAGGGAAAGTTTTGCTGGGATAGACAACCCGAATGGAGTGCTTATAGAGAAAGCAGCTTTGGACACGGCATTCTCGAGGTAATAAATGGAAAAACGAGGTACTCATGTTTTAGGGGTCAAAGACTAAGTGACGAGTTATTATTTGCAGGTGGTGAATTCTACATATGCACTATGGACATGGCACAGAAACCAGGATATTTACAAGGAAAAAAGTACGGGTGATCAAATCTACATTGTACGACAACCTGACTTGTGTTTGGTATCTCCACAGGTAATCAATTCTTAAGCTTGTTCGTGTTCGTAAGCCTTTGATTACACTCGAATGATGGGTTGCACATTGGTGTAGCTGCATAGTCACACGAGCCTGTTGGCTGCAACTGGATTTGGAATTCCTGAATGGCGTGGTTTGTCTTCATGTTTCTTGATCCTTGCCATTGCCTGTACATGTCTACATCTTCTGTAACATTTTTTTCAATTGTGTCATAACTTGCAATTTTTAGTATTTAATTGTTCATTTAACAACAATATTATATACCAAAAATTGAGGATAGAAAGCAAATATAAGTGTTTTATGTAATGTTTAACATCTTAGATGATTACAAATATAATGTCAGTAGAAAAAAACTGTATGCGGATGCTTATCAATTATTTATATGGCACAGGAGAATTTCTTAGAAAGTGATAAGGATTAACTTGAGACAAATTTGAATGACACGAGTCGGATTAATTTAGATAAAGTAATCAATCCTTGACAAAAATCCGTCTGTTGATGATTTGTAATTTGTATATTTTAAGTACAACACGGCTGTATGCACAAATGCGGCGCTATCAATAATTGACAAAAGCTTAATATTTTACTCAGTAACTGAGTAGCGAGAAGAAGCAAAGGATAAATTAGACAGTCGAACATAACATTACCTTGGAAACTTCTGCAAGTTGGATTAATTACTAAATATTTTATAATTTCTCGTGGAAACTTCTGTTGATTTCATGAACCTGGCTCGACCGGAGGAAATTAAAGACTATTTGAAGAAATGGAGGATAAACTTGACCCGCATCCATGCTGTGCTTCATGATGCAGCGCGGCAGCAGATAACAAAGGAACGTGTTAAAGTGTGGTTACTCGAGCTTCAGGACGTACTTGATGATAAGGCCACAGTAGTTATACAACGCAAGTTCAATCAGAAATCTCATGCCAGTTTCAGCACTAACAAGGTATTAAAGATCATCCCAACTTGTTGTACTAATTTCCCTCTTAGTAACATTAAGTATGGTCGAGAGCTGAGTTCTAAGCTAGATAAGATTATCAGCAAATTGAAGAGCTTGTGGAGCAACAAGATAACTGGGTTTAGAAGTGTCTGAAAATGTTATAAGGCCAAATAGAACTGGTCAACTGGAGCGAACCTAGGTAAAAAAACTATAGCTTCAGAATTTGTAGGTCGGAGTTAGGATTTTCAGTTAGAGGAGGCTGACAGTGCTTAATGCAGAAAGTCATAATGATAGGGGAGGCTCAATGTAAAAAACTAGTATAAAAGCGACTTGCAATATAGATACTTAATGAATAAAATAGGCTGATTAGGGGTGGCTCAACACCCACTAGTCCCCCTACTAGCTCCGCCCCTGTCGGGAAGTTGATAAAAATGAATTGCTTGGAAGGTTGTTGGCGGATGAACTGCATAATCAAAACGTCGTGGTTGTGTCTATCGTTGGTCTGGGAGGCGTAGGAGGGGTATTAACGAGTCAAGATTTTAACGAGATACTCGAGCTCGAGCCTACAAATTGTCAAGCTCGAACAAAATATCATGCTCGTTTAGATAAACGAGCCGGCTTTTTAAAGGCAATATTCGGCTTGGCTCGTTCGAAAGCTCGTTTAGTTACTCGAGTCGAACGAGCACATCGAACTTGTCAAGCTTAACGAGCTAATCGAGCCAAATATCTAACTTTTTTTCAAATATTTCTTTTTACATTTTAATGAATATTGATAAATTTAATTAAATTTAAATAATAAATATGAAATTGTTAAACTTTATTAGCATCTAATTAGATACTCTTTAAAAGCTACTAGTTATAGGGGGAGGATTCTCTCAAGTTACTTGTAACTTGATTGATCAAGTTAGACAATTTCCAGCCATTAGATTTGATCAAATGGCTCAAATCAAATGATAATAACCAACTTCTCTTTTAATCTTAACCATTGGATTTAATTCAAAGGCTGAAAATTGTCTAACTTGATCAATCAAGTTACAAGAACTTGAGAGAATCCTCCCCCCTAGTTATAATACCCGTGCACGCACGAGGTTTTTTCTAAATCTTTTAATAATATTTTTTATCTATTAAATAACGAATATCTTTTTTTTGTTATAATTATGATTTATAATCATGGCTTATGATTATGTTTGACGCACGTGGTAAGAGATCACATATTGTTTTTGCATAGACATGCTCGCTCATCTTTATTTACCAAGTTTTGCCGTCGCATGTTTCGCTTTTGGATCGACAATTTACATTAACTCATATAAGTCCTTTTAAAAAAAACCCCATATATATAGGCAAAAGAAAATAACCAAAATATAAGTGAACCACAACATATATATATATATAGAGTAAGGATCAAATGAGAAGAAAACTTATAATGAGAATGATAAGAAGAAACCACAACCACATATTTCAGATGCACCTATAAAAATGCATGCATCCCTCCTTAAAATTCTCATTTCTATTTAAAATATGTGGCTAGAAATCCTTCTTATTCTTCTCACTTGATCCCTTCCTTATATATATATATATATATATAGAGAATTGCTACATCCACAAAATAACTTCCACAAAATTTCCACAAAATGACATGTATCCAATCAAAATCTTTTTGGTCATTTCTCTTTCTTCCTTTTTGATTAACATCTCCCTATTAATGCATGCCACATCATTTTGTGAAACTTTTTTTGTAAAACTTTTTGTGGATGTAACATCCCTCATATATATATATATATAGAGTAAAGATCAAATGAGAAGAAAACTTATAATGAGAATGATAAGAAGAAACCACAACCACACATTTCAGATGCACCTATAAAAATGCATGCATCTCCCCTTAAAATTCTTTTTCCTATTTAAAATGTGTGGCTAGAAATCCTTCTTATTCTTCTCATTATATTTTTTTTCTCACTTGATCCCTTCCCTATATATATATATATATATTTAAAAGTAGATTGTTTAAGTGCTTGGGGAAAGATCATGATTTTCGTCTTGTAAACTAACCGTAAATCAAAGAATGTAGCATTGTTCATTACTGCAATGTATATAACTTTATCCAAGTACAACCACATAAATCCTCTTATATAACTTAAAAGTCAATTAAGATCACTTATCTATCTATCTATACTACTGTATAAAGCATTTATTATGTGGGAACCCATTAAAAATTAAGATAAGGAGGTGCAATTTTGACCATCCATCTCATTTTAGAGAATCACATCATAAAGTGACATGTGTCACCTTTTGATTAAAAAATCACTTTTATTTTCAAATTGAAATATTTTTTTATCAATTTAATTTTATTAAGATCTGATTTCACCATATTTTTTAAAATTTTGTGCTCTTTAATTCAATATCAGTTTTGATATATTTTTTATAATTTTTTTGTTTTTACATTTTTAGTGAGTTTATTTTATGTTTTATTTTTTTTACAACTTTAACCTTAATTAAATATAAACTTGATACGTTAAAACTATATATTTTCGAAAAGAGTGTTGTCTTTTTACATGCGAGAATGATGATGTTAATATGGTGTTGCGAGAAAGCTACGGAAAACCCAAACAAACACATACAACGAACACATACATTAAAGTGTTGTGAAACGAAATTACTAAGCGGGTAAGAAATTGCGTAAAAAGTTACGTTAGTAAAGTTTTTATTGTCGCCACTATGTTCGGGTAACTAACTATACTATTATATAAAACATTTATAATGTGTGTCTCATCAAAAATTAAGATAAGGAGGTGCAATCTTGACCATTCATCTTATTTTAGAAAATCACATCATAAAGTGACATGTGTCACTTCTTAATTAAAAAATCACTTTTATTTTCAATTTGACATATCATTTTATCTATTTTTTTTTATGATTTAATTTCACCGTATTTTCTAAAATTTCGCTATCTTTAGTTCAACATCCATTTTGATATATTTTTATAAATTTTTAGCTTTTCACATTTTTAGTGTGTTTATTTTGAGTTTTTTAACAACTTTAACATTAATTTGAATACAAACTTGATTCGTAAAAGATATTACTTTTGGAGACAATGTTTGATGGTAAGAGAGGTGTGATCTTTATACAAGCGAGAATGATGTTAATATGATGTTGCGGGAAAGCTACGAAAACCCAAACAAATGAATTCTCTAAGCGGGTAAGGAATTACGAAACGAGTTGGGTTAGCAATTTTTATCGCCGCCGCTATGCGCAGGTATCCAACTAGTAAGAGTTTAACCCACACTACATAGGGCTGTAAACGAACCGGACGAACACAAACGGAGCCTTGTTCATGTTCGTTTATTTAATTTTAGTCGGACAAATAAACGAACACGATCACTTAAACGAACGAAGTTTTCTGTTCATGTTCGTTTTAATAAGTACGTTGTTCATGTTCGTGACATTAAGACAATAACCTAACATAAAACGAACGAACATAACACGATCGAACAAACGTAAATAAAGCTAAAATTTACAAAAATATATACAATAATTGTTTTATTAAGTATTGTTTTTTTTTTTGTTTTTTTTTTGAACGGCGATTTATTAGAAACAAAAACTAGCATGAAGCCTAGAATACAAAACAATAAAATAGGTGTTTTTGAGCCATTCGTTTCCATTTCCGACCGAGGCTTTTAGATCTATACTACACCAATAAAAAGAACCTATGTCAATGACATTATCAATAAGCATCGACTTCGAAGGTTTTTCCTCTTTCTCGTCAATAGGACTAGTTTCGATAGATTCCAAACGACCACCAAATGGGTACCCAAACTCCTTCGAACATCTTTGTTGAGTTTGAATCCATAAACGAATTGAAACAACCAAGACTTCCATTCTGCATGATAGATTCAAGTTTGCGGATCCAAATTCCACCAGCTCAAAAACATATTAGCAATGCCCGAATCAATCCACAACCTAAAGAACAAATGTCCCGTCCGATCAATAACATTATCACAAATGGGACACACATATCTTGAATGTCAATACTCTACGAGAAATGTAGAACCGGGCAGCGTAAAGCATCGGTCTGATTTTCCAGGCAAACGTAATTTTTTATTGGGAACAAGGGCTAAACAACTTTACCCATCTAGTTTCCTTCTCCAATATTCCGGGAAGGCCAATCTCATGATACTTCTATCGAGCAAGGTCACCGAAAATATACTCTACTCTCCAGATTCCAATTCATCCATCTGTCAGCCTGCAGGTACGATAGTGACAGAACGAACCAATTCAACCAATCTGTCAGAATTGATTTTCTCGATACCAAACCACTAGAATTCGACGGAAGGACGTGTCGCCTATCTTGGAACTAACAGTAACATCCTTTGAGGATTCAAGCGCGTATAATCTGGGAAAAATATCTTTAAAAATGCCCCTAGTATGCCAATGATCCAACCAGAATTTGGTGGACTCCCCGTTTCCCATCTTAGTATTGTTTTGTTTAATGAAAGTAATTTTAAAACTATATAATATAAAGATACGAAAGACGAACATAAACATATATATGATCATAAACGAACGAATAATCGGTAACGTTCACACGAACAATAAATGAAGTGTGAGTCTTTATACAAGCGAGAATGATGTTAATATGATGTTGCGAGAAAGCTACGAAAACCCAAACAAATGAATTCTCTAAGCGGGTAGAGAATTGCGGAGCAAGTTGGGTTAGCAATTTTTATCGCCGCCGCTATGCGCGGGTATCCAACTAGTAAGACTTTAACCCACACTACATGCAGACATGTTGGAAAAAAATTGAAGTCAAAATAATGGGGTAAAGATACATCAAACTTTGATATCCGATATCCTTAAAAATCACAATTTAGTCATAAGACTATGTTGCTCATTTCAAGCATGCACTCAAAGATTTCTGCATTAAAAAAGAAAAAATAAAATCATACAACTGTAACAAAAGCTTATGGGTTAAATTAAAAGGACTAAAAAGTGACGGCAGACATGAGTATCACATTGTTGTGTTGTGTCTTTCATTTTACATACTCCTAAAGAGCATGATGACGACATCGTTTCAATGCACAACCCAAGTTCCCTTTCCAATGGCCCAAGTATAGTAGCCCATATTTACCGGAACCTTCTCCACTTTTCCCACCTCAACTGTTGTCTTTCATTGTCTTTTATCTATTTGCATAACGCCATAACCGTTTCCTTAGGATGCCAATTAACAATTTCATGTGGCATAGGTTACCAGAGTATGATGGGTGTATTTGGTCTGTATCTTGGCGGGGCAATCCGGCCATAATAGTGTTTGCACCCATGGCGGGTTCAGATTCCCTTTTATTCGGTTTCCTTATTTGCTCACCAGAACCACATAAATGTAAAGGATTTGTGCATTTAAATTTCCTACAACACAGGTTACCGGATCATGATGGGCGTATCAACCCGTATCTTGGCGGGGCAATCTGGCCAGAATAATGTTTGCAGCCATGGCGGGTTTCGATCCCCTTTTATCCGGTTCCATATATGCACATCTGAGCCACCAAATTTTAAGGTATATCATATTAGTTACATTTTTTGTGCATTTATTGTTTCTAGATAAGGGACTACGGGTCAAATTAGTGATCATGATGTTGCACTTATTAGTAGCCATGTTTTAGTCATTACTATAAGTCTATAAGTACTTTGAATTGAGGACTGTTGTTTTTTACTTTTGTTGATGGTGTAATGTTATGTTGTTTACTATTGTCTGCCTTCTTCACCTCATAGGTTACAATTTCTACTGAGTATTAGATTCTATTTTAAATATTTAAATAACTTGCTACTTAAACATACTTTTTGATCAATATCTAAGCGTGTAGCCAGGTTGAAACAATTTATTTGCATCAAAATTTGAAGCTTCAAGATATTGGAAAGCCGTAGATGTGACTGCATTGGAGCACGACCTTGATATTCTGCCAGTTAAGTATCCTAAAACTATAGAGCATCTAAGTTCTTTAATCAATATATTTTGTATAGATCTTTCTTGAATGAGTTACGCTCAACTATTCGTTGTGATGTCCTGCTTCTTCCTAGGGTCGGGCTAAACTGTACCATAATGTTGAAAATCCCGGGCCAGAAATGTTGTAACAACATGTAAGTATCTTTGGATTCTTTTAGAGATAGCGATATCGATCCATTTACATATAAACAATATGATTTGGGCTATGTTTTGTGTGACCGATCTGATTGCGTCTAAATATTACTATCAATAAATATTTGACAGCATTCATTAGGTTTTTAAAAGATAACACATAAACATCTATGGCTTGCAGCAGGCCATAACTAAAACTGTCGAGTTTTGCCTATATGCCTATAAATGGGTCGTTAAGTTTGATGTACTCGACTTACAGTTGCGTATTTTATTTAAGTTTGATGCACTCGACCAGAGCCGTCTCGTTATCTTTGGTGGCTCTAGGCAATAACAACAAAGTGGCCCTATTACGCTTGTAAAATAAAGAGAAGTTGCATATAGAATTGAATTACATTACTCATATATGTTAAATATTATACGTATTTATATTAAAAATTAATAAAAATGTGGCCCTTTTCAAGTGGGGGCCCTGTGCGACTGCACCTCTTGCACACCCCTCCGAGACCCCTCTGCACTCGACTTACTGTTGTCGTGCAGGAAAGTGCAGATAGAGAAAGAGAGTGAGGAAAGGGGTGGGAATAGAAACCAGGCAACTCGGTCTTTTGCAGTAACAAAGGTAAGCATTAGGCCTACTCCTAATAACTAATTGGGTTCAACCAACTTGATTAAAACTGCTTCTTTTTCCTGTTCTTCCACGACAAACTTTCTATGGGGGTGTTTGGACGTGCGTCATCAGTTTTGTGTGTTTTGCGAAATTGGTTTCAATACTGATTTCTCGAATACCTGGGATCAAGCTAAAGTAGCAGTTGTAAGAAGCCTAATCACTTATATAAATGTAAACTCATATGCAACTATGCCTACTTTCCTGACAACTGATCATCTGATTCTAATTCTTCAAGTCATAAATAATAAATATACCTTTTAAAGTGTGCTTCCAAACACCCTTATCCCTACCGTTGCATGGAGAATGAAAAATCAAAAGACATTGTGAAGTGGAAGGTCATTTAAGGTGATCTCGCCTCTTTTAGGGCGGGAATCGTTGTATCAGGATTGGATGATTAAAAACTTTGTATACAAGAACCGTCTGTATTGCGGGTCATCTCCTTGAAATTTGAACTCTTAATCTTTACCTTCCCCATTTTAATTATACCATTATCATCCATAGGTTTTTAAATCCTCACAATGAGCTAGATACCACTTATATTAAGCTTATATGTATATTTTTTGTTCGTTTTAGCTACCTTATTATTAAATTTGATTAAGGCTTTAGAGTTTAGATATTTGTTCTACAAGTTTTCTTCAGATTAACTAACTAATTTGGTCAGATTAGGAAATAGGAATCTCTAGAGTAAGATGCTCAGCAGTGCGAAGTGCTGCACGATTTAAATAAGACAAATAATTGCCGGTGCATCTTAACCTGCAGGTTATCTTTTGCTATAAGATTGTGTATTGGTTTAGACAACATTCTTGAGGTATGTCTCTGAGTATAATATTTTTTTTCTTTGTGTGGGAGTCCCACAGAATGTCTGTACTTCATTGATTCATTAATAAAGTTTGCCGAAGGCACCACCCTCATTAATAAAGTGCATCCATTTTAGGATCGATCTGAGGGGCTCAGAAGCACATGATGTTAAGTGGTTGTGATAGTTTTTAAGTGATGGACTAATTAATTACGGCGCGTGATTTGTGTACCCTGGGGTTTTCAGCTATGGTTTCTCCACAAGGCAGGAGTAACAGGATGGAGCAAAAGACGGCGTACAATTAGTTGTCATCGATATCAATGGTGAGTCGACTTTTTATAATAACCCGTAATGTTCAAATTTAATAATTAAACCCAAACACTCCATATATTCCTCTCTATATATCAAGGTCCGCGTTGAAATTTAAACCGTGAACTAATCGCCGATATGTCCCTCCAGGTGGATGCTTCCATGGACGCGGTGATCTAACTTATGGAGTTGATATCAATCAGATACGATGATGTGGTTGAGGTTGCTTTTGTACTTCTATT
This sequence comes from Tanacetum coccineum, assembly GCA_026074375.1. Classification (NCBI taxonomy): domain Eukaryota; kingdom Viridiplantae; phylum Streptophyta; class Magnoliopsida; order Asterales; family Asteraceae; genus Tanacetum; species Tanacetum coccineum. The sequence goes on along the minus strand of BQNB010042054.1, from coordinate 23,594 downwards.
AATCAGTTTAATAGCATAGTTAACGGATATTAATACAATTCAATAGCTCATTTATCGGTGGCAATGTGATAAATTCTGAGATTACTACTGCACATGAACACACACATTTACTATTTCTCATTTACAGGTTATACATCTAAAACCGAATAACTTTGTGAAATGTGTTGTGTCTTACACGCTGCAATAACATGTTAGCCCCCGCCGCAACGCGCGGGTCATCTTCCAACTAGTTTCTCCACAATTATCCACCAAAGTTTGTAATTATACACCATATACCAAAGTAGAGTGATCGGTTAGTATTTTAGGCCTTAAAATACATTGTGAAGATTATGTTGGTTCTACCTCGAACTAGAACTCAGTATTTAGCTTGGTACCGAAAAAAGTGTAAGAGACGTTGTACGGGTTTCTCCGCTTAAAGGGAGCTTGTTGATATAGTGTAGTGAACTCTTGAGTTAGGTACTCGAGGAGTGGAGTAGGGCGAAGAGGAGCTTGGTGACCGAACTATTATAAATCATCGTGTCATCGGTTTGATATTTCCTTTGCTTACTTACTTACTTATTGCATTCATTTATTCATTTATAGTCTTGCATTTATATACATACTTGTTTATCTATTGACTTTACGTGAGGCAACTAATCTAAGTTTTAATTTTAAAACAATAAAAACTTTTCAACCTCCTTCTAGTTTTTCACACATTATACAATACGTGCAATACAATCACATACAAACGCTCCGCGGTGCGGGATAAAAATCCTCGTTTTAACGTAGTATTACATTTAATAATTCAAGTCAGAATTTTTATTATATCATTGGCTATGTTTGGCAATGGAGCTTATGGGGCTTACAGAGGCTCGAGCTTTTAAAATAAGCCTTGTTTGTCACACACGCTTATAAAACCTTTTATAAGCCATAAGCCTCCATAATGTCACAGAGTCATTGTTTCAACCCCGCATGGCGTCCTTACACCGATAAGGACCAGCCATCCATCCCGCTTATAATAGAGGTTCACTGGTTTCATCTTTCCTTGGACTCATCAGGGGAGCGGCCCCAACTCCCTACCAGTGTAGTGCCATATTGAGTCTTCTACTCGTGACACGTACTACACCCTTACCGTTGGGGTACTCCAACAAGACCAATAAGAATAAAAGAACCCTCGCATTCATGTAGCCTTCCAAGCAGAACCCGACCCTTCAGAGTTTGGCTTGTGACAATAAGCCAAACCCATATAAAAGGGCTTTTGGGGGCTTATAAATAGTCAAATTACTTAAACACCCTTTAAAATATAATGGATTATCACACAAAAGCTGGAAATACATTAATCGACTTCAACTCCAATTAATTCGCCAAACAACTTTATAAAAGTATAAGCTTCACCTTTCGACTTATAATATAAACTCTAGCCCCAGCCTTAGCCCCATCCCCGACTCATTGTGCAAAACATACCCAATATTTATAATTAAAACATATGCACATTTTGTCTAATTATTTAAGTTAAACGGAAAGAAAATGGTGTACAAAGTAGTCGAACAAATATAAATTAGGGTATTTCGTTCCGGAACAGAGAACGGTGGACCCCAACCGAACCGAGTTAAGAACCGAAAAATCTTAAACTCAAGAACTAGAACTAGAACCAGGATCTAGCTTGGCTCTTCTCGGCTCTGGTCTAGTTCTCCATTCTAATCCGATTCTCTGATTCTTTTGCTCTATTTTGCAATATTTTAAAACCCAGTGTTTTTATCGACCCAATTTAGTAACCAGTTCAGCGGGTTACCGGTTGAACTGGTTGAACCATCGAGTCAAACCGGTTCTATACTCATGTATACTTTATATATATATTTAATATGTAGTGTTGTATGATCCCATAATTTATGTCACATTGTTCTTATGTTGAATTGAACCAATGAAAAAGATCGAGTCTTTACCGATAAGCTTTAGTTTTTGAGTTATAGCAAAGATTTGCAAAATCGATCAACTTATGATTTCAAGTTATAATCTATTATATCTAAAGATTCAGTCCTCTAATTTATTGTGCATGAGTCCATAATTAGTATGCAGGTGCTCATTATGAGTGGGCTTTAGACATGGACTGTATGCATTCCAACAGCCATGGGTTACACAACCCTCTGCCTCCAAAGAATGGGAATCATCCTAGGGTTACATAACTGGAAAGAATGCCAATCATCCTACAAGAAGAAGGCATTAGAAACACACCCTGATCGTTTCCCCCGTTCTCAAATATCTATCGATGAATCCAATTTTAATTTGGTATGTCATTTAAAAACATAATTATATTATTTTATTTTCATTTAACTAAGTTTTTAATTATCTTTGCGCAGATTTCTAAAGCTTACACATGTTTACAATCTGGTAATTTTGTTTATAATTTATATCTGTTTACATTTTAAATAACTTTACAAATTTAAACGAATGATATTTGTTTATGATCAATCAAAACTTATAACATCTTAAACATATCCAAACACCATCTCTTGCAACTATTTTGTTAGAGCTGTGACAACCCATAAATTCTGACAGCATGATCGCTTCCAAGGCAATACTAAGCAACATTTAAAATAACCTATTTTGTTACGGGTGAATTTAGGTCATTTAATGTCACCCGGTCACTTTTAAATCGCGTTGTCAATCAGCCCCTAATTTGTATATTAAATGTGAGTTTATAGACATCAGTTTGAAAAAGTTCCCAAATGAAAATAGAAAATGTTGATGTAGGTATAACAAGTGCTAACTCTTGAGGTATTACGAATAACAGGCACATTTTCAACTAATGGCACTTATTCATGGGTCGTAAGATATGGTAACCCGAGGTCAAATAGAGGAACTAAAAACCATGCATTGATTTGAATCTCGTTCCTATTTATTGTTTTAGGAACCTTTGCACTCGGTCGATCCAGTGCCACCAGGTGAGTGATTATACATTTGCAAATCTATTATTACCTCTCTTTCAGAAGCAAATTTTGATATGATGCGATTCTCTTTTATTTTTCTTTGCTATTAGGGATTATCGAAGGCAGAAAGAGGCAAACCAGTCACATAACCCTTTTCTTCCTTGAGGTTATTGTTGTTGCAATGTCATATGATTTTAAAAGGGATTCTTCTTAAAACGATAAAGATTCAAGCGTCGATGGTTCATTTAGACATGATGCATTTCAACGTGTGAATTCCAAAGTGCACGATGAAGAATCTAAAATTAATGTTGCAGTGCCCGCTAATTTGAACAGGGAGTCTTCATTTGAAGATGATTAAGAAATTCCAGCTATTAAGTCCAGAATGCAGAACGATGATTCTGAAACTGCTGATGTCTCCTCTGATCTGAGAAACCATCCGGTCCTTATTAGTGGGTTGTAGCTAACGATCCTTGCATTTAAGGAACACTACGTCAATAGGCTTAAGTGTTGGTTTAATGTCACAGTATGGATACATTGATATAAATGAGTAGCAAAAGGTAAATGATCACAAAATTTATGATGTTGAGTTTTTAGTTTTTAATTTTTATTATAATTTTGCTACCATTGTTTAGGTGTTGAACTACTGTTTGCAAATCGCAAGTAGATAATTTATTAAGAGGGAAAACATAACTTCAGGACTCACTTCGGAATTACGCTGATCCGGTTCTTCTATTAACTTATATTACAAAGAAATTAGAAACACTTGCAAGTATTTACCATTTGCATTTCACTTTTTATGTAGCCGCGTCTATTTTTCTGAAAGTTATAGAATATTATATCTTTTTCATCAAGTTAAATGCTTTAATGATTGATAGCTATTACAGTTTACTTTTTATTGTTGCTGCTAAAAGTTTACTTAATTTATTTTTAGATACGAGACATGGGACCATGTTGGTGTCTACTTTGGGAATCTAATTGAAGCTGTAGACAAGGTCGCGATATTAGTAGGCTTATCAGCAAACATTAATTTCTTGGTCCATGCTGATAAATTGTAAGTCAATAGAAGAGTCATATTCAAAAACCTTGAAGGAAATGTGAAGCGATATGGCGGTGAGCTTTTAAAACTTGCACAATTAATCATTCACGATACTATCATAGTGTTACTTTCATTGGCTCTAAATGAATAGCATCGTCTCTTGCATTAGGCCTAATATATATGCATCAAGTTTGGCAGTTTTGGCTCTTTTTTCATATGTGTAAGTAGGCAGAAATGTTCCCAGATAGAAATAAAAAAATTGAACCACCGACAAGATTTTAATTACAGGTTTCACTAACTTTAACTTAAAATCCAGTTTTAATTTTGTGTTTATGAATATGCATATATGTTTGAATAGAAATACTTCTGCATTCAAAATGCTATTTCATGTTTTTTACCTTCTTTAGAGCTGATTATTTATTTTTGTTCTTTGTTCTTGGTTTTAGGATGCAAAGCAATCATCTCCCAAATAAAAAGAAAGAGAAGCAAACAATACACCAACAGCTGCAGTTAGTATTACTGACACGATGTTGCGTTTGTTGTAAGGGACTTCTACAAGAAGTTTTACAACTCCCTAGGCAGTGTACCTAACCGTTGTAGTGTAGTATATGCAAGACTTGGGGGTTGTTATCGTTCTCTAGGGGAATAGGTTGAGAATGCTTGATCATGGTCTAACAGAATTCTAAGGGTTGAGAGAAGATTCTTTTTGTGTTTTTATATTTTATGTGAAAGCAGGTAAATCATATGTTTGAGGGATTGGTTGGTTTTAGATATTAAACTACCCTATTGGTGGATAACAATATAATAAAAGATTGTGTTTATTTAATCATGTATTACTCCCTAGATTGCTTCTCCTAGTGTTGTTGCTTTGTCACACTTGCAATGATCTATGTAATTATTTCCTAAGTCATGAACGAATTACACGAACCCGCCGTCTATTTAATATTCCGTTAAGGCAACGCACAAGTAAGGTAGTATGAAGACTATTACAAGGCCCTAAGAGTATATTAAATTCATTTGAAATATATTAAGAGTGGATCAACCATATAAGAGGCAAGGTAGTATGAAGACTGTTACCCGATGGTATCCTTTCTACACAATCATGTTTTCCTAGACATATCAACAACGATACAGACAAAAGTTGGTTTTCTAAGACCTAACATGCATATTTATCACAAGAAGCATCATCACTAAGATCTACATCATAGGTTTCATACAATCATAAATAAACACAATAGAAGGTTTCAAAGAGGTCTTAGATAGGTGTGCAATAGGTGTCGTCGCACAGGGCCTCCACTTAAAAGGGACCACCATTTTATTAGTTTTGCATCTAAATACGTATAATATTAAACATATATGAGTCATATAATTCAAATTTATATGCAATTTCTCTTTAGTTTACAAATGTAATACGGCCTCCCTTTTGTTATTGCCTAGGGCCACCGAAAACTTTGAGACGGCTCTGGAAGGTTTAGCCAAGCCTGTTAAAGATAAAATAAGAACAAATAAGAATCACACAACAAGACATATTGAATGATTAAATAAGTCTTACATGATTAGAACATGAATTAAAGGAAGTACAATAGGGTTTTTAGGCCCTAAAATCGTCCCTAACAGCTGCTAAACGAACTAGGGTTCGTACCCTCTTTTTATTCTAAATTACACACTCTAAACCCTAAATTCGGGTTTGTATATATAGGAAAATCGCTATGACAGCATCGCGTTTTAGTTGTGACGCCATCATGAAAGAGAATATTCTAGATAATGGGTTGGGTCGTGTGCTCTGACGCTGTCGTGGGATCTTGTGACGCCGTCTTGGTCTTCGTTGTGACGGTGTCACGTTGAATCTGTGACGCCGTCTCCAGCTTCTGAGAACATTATCTTAAGAGATGTTGGTGTAGGTCTCTAGTCTTGTCCGTTTCTTCTCCAAATGAGCCTAAGTCACGTGTAATTCTTCCAAATGCTTTCCAAATCTGAAATACCTAAAACTAAACAATTAAGTACCTATTTTGGACATAAATGCACGATTTAGGAGGTTAAACGACCCCGAAAAAGTGTATAAAATGACACCTCATCAAATACCCCTACACTTGGGATTTGCTTGTCCTCAAGAAAATGGGCTTTTCTACCTAAACAATAACAATATGAGGGTTGTTTTACCTACTCTTTAAAAGTATTTTACAACACAGCCTTCTAGACCTCATAATTACAAGCATGGAAAGTATACACTAGCACCTCACATAAGTGTTTGAGGATTCTCTGTTTCACTCAGTTGTATAATAAATTATAACATACGGGGAAAATAGAAAATCAACACTCATTACCTGTCATAGCATATAAATTACCATAAGCTTGGTAAAGGATCAAACCTCCATCGCTAGGTGCAATTATTATTCATTACTATCTAAGAGGTCTTTTAAAAGGGTTGTAGGGTGTAGGTGTAAAGATAACATATATTGGAAACGAAAACAAATAGGATATATTTGGGTGGCTTTGGTTGAATTTGGAGTAGAAGGGTTAGCTAATTATTTACACGAATACACTTTGGTATGGTTGCTAAGCCAAGACTCGGACGAAGATATACAAACTCTACACAACTCTACATCAATCTCTTTCTTTTTCTTTTCTATTTTTTTAATAATATAATACATCATAACATGGGGTTTACAATACATACCCCTACACTTGAGCTTTTACATGCTCGATATTTACAATTTAACTAATGTCCCGATTTGAGGTGGATCAAAATAACTTGGAGATCATCTAACAAACATATGGGGGTATTGACTTAACTTTTCTTCCCTATTTTTCTGCAAAATAAATACTATCATTAATCCCAATCGTCCCAAAACTTTATTCACAAGGATAAGGACTTAGCAACCGTGTACTCAAATAATTAACTTGGGTTATCATAATAATGTACTAAAAATGAGTACATACAAGGTAGGCTAAGGTTATTTGGGTGTAACGATTGGTTTAAGGGTGATAATGCTCTTCATTAATAATCTGGAATCCACTAGAGAATGACGAGAACCATGAAAAAGGATAGGCTAGGAGGGTTATACTAGGGGTATCCTGCACTAAAAATGAGTGCATAGAAAGGGTGTAGGATAGTTATATGATCAGTGTGACCATCATAACAATTACAAGTTTAAAACATGGGTTAATCCTAATGCCTCTTATCAAGCAAATCCTAATACTTACTATGCGGTCTCGAGATGCATCACAATAACAAGTTCTAGAATTTAATATACTATCAGTACATTCATATAATTTAATATCGATCTCAATGCTCCAGAAAATGTGACAAAGATCACATGTACACATCTGTAATAATGGAACAGATACATATGACTGTTCACTCCTTAACTCAAGAAAGCTAAAGGTATAAACTATCTTGGGTATCAATAATAGATACCCGGATTCCTAAAGATCTAAAAGTAAACCTTACATTTTTTGGGTGTAATTCTAAGGGTTTTTGTGCTAGTCATATAAATTCCTATCCATGAGACGCTATTAATACTTGGTTTTTGTCGGTATGTGTCATAAAAAAATTTAAATTTAGGTAAAAATCACCTTTTATGCTATGTTTTGATATATTACCAATCAATTTAAGGACAAAGCAAATGGAAAATAAAAGAATAGTTTCTAAGGCTTATTTTCCCCCTACACTTAAGTTGAACATTGTCCTCAATGCTCTATAGAAGTACCCGTGAAAACGAATAAAGGGAAAAGAAAACAAGGAAAAAAAACTAGTACTCCCTTGGTTTGCTTAATAATGAAGAAGAAACATGTGAAAACTGGTTAGATCGTCCTCCAAGAATCATCCAATGAAACTTCATAAGAACTTCCAAGTTTCTACTCATCAAATATAACCTGTAATCAAAGACAAAGACAACTACACCAAGCATAAAATGTGCGATAAATAAATATACAATATGAATTTAGGGTTCGATTCGATAAAGCAGTAAGGATAGGATGAGAGAATTTTCAAACTCATTAGGTTTTGCAGGTTTATAACAGAAGAATACATATTTTAAATGTTATGCAAGTTTTATTTTCAAAAATGATTAAAAACTTTAAGTTTTTTAGACCTGGGCGTTTGACGCCGTCCGGATTTTTGTGACCCCATCACATGTGTCGTGGTGACGGTGTCGCGTGTAAATTATGACGCCGTCTCCTCGTTCTGTAAAAATGAAATTTTTGTTTTTGATGAAAAATTTCTTGTACTTGATTCCATAAGTTAATTCCTGTATAAATGGCTGCATAAAACCTGAGATTTAACAATTCAATCATATGACTTGAAACTGACGCGAATTAATCTAAACAATTCATTTAACATGCTTGAATTTGGCTCAAAAGCCAGATAAATTCCCATACACTTATTATTTGCAAAATACTTTTTATTAAAATTAAGACGAGGTTAAATACAAACAAAGCATGATTACAAGATAATTCAAACATAATAAAACAAACTGTAAAGAATTAAAACACACATGACACTCCTAATTTACAGGAAAAGTAAATTGGGTTGCCTCCCAAGAAGCGCTTTTCTTTATTAACAAGTCTTGTAGCTAGACTCAAAGTCACACGCCCTTACGTGACTTCTCCATCATCATCTATTCCTCTTAGGTACTCGGGTCCAAGCTCTAGGCATTCTTTGTAAAATCCTAGTATCTTGCTCATTACATACTTTACCCCTCTTCTCTTGTCTTCTTTGTTCCTAAGATAGACTGATTTGGTATGCTCTTTTTCTAAGTTTGATAGTGAATCGTATTGTTCTATCTTATGGGGCATCTTATAGGAAACTTCATCGATCCCGTTAATGAATCTTACAACACCTTTGGGTGGGTCATGATTCATGTTGGACATCTTTACAAAAGGTATCCCTAGTACTACTTGCGATAACCCAGGGTCTATGATTGAACTAATATCCTCGACAATCATGAAGTCTACGATATATGTAAAGTTTCCTATGAAGACGTGCATTCCTTTAATCCTTCCTGTGAAATTGCTAATTCCTCCATTTGCATTTTCCCTAGGGTTAAGTTTTCTCCTCATAGGTCATGATATTAAGAGGGGAGTTAAGGTCAATGTAAGCTTTTTCCACATGCACATGCCTAATGTTGCATGGTATCTTGAGGTTCGATGGGTTTCCTTCTATAATGATGGGGTTCCATAGAAATATTGAAGGGATTGGGCCACACATGAGGTATTTGTGATAGGCAAGTCCACTCCTAGTCGGGAATGTGTCAAAATACTCCACTTCTTGTAATCCTGGTTCGGGTTCCTCCTTGTGGGAATTATCATCCTTTGAGATTATCTCGATAAACATCACGTCGCCATCTTCCTCTTTGGTGAAAACGAGTTCAGCATTAGGTGATGGGGGGACCAATCTGAGCGATTCAAAGAGTGAATTGAATTTAAAGAATTTTTCGGTGATGAATGAAATTAATGGATAGGGTGGTGTAGGAGAGTCGGGATGGTTTTCTGGGTTGCCTCTCTCTTTTTCCTTCTTTTATTCGGTTCTGTTGTGGGAATCACTTTGTTGCTTGGGATGGATTGTGATGGTGTTGATTGAACTGTGAATTTGTGTTGAGCATTGCGGGTCTATTATTGGGTAAGAGTGAGCAGACGAAACTAGATGAGTCCCCAGTTTTGGGTTCTTAACCATATCTCTAGGTAATGTGCCCGCTATTTGATCGGTGATGGCCTTCAACACAGTGTCTATTTTGTTTGTCATCTCCCTTTGTTGTTGTTTGAAATCGGCTTCAAACTTAGACAGTCTAGCGTCTTGAGATGCCATGAACAAGAAAACCAGTCCTTCTATATTTGATTGACTGTTAAAGTTTTGAGGACGGTTGTCGAAGGAATGATTCGGGATTAAACAGTTAGGTTAAAACCGGTTATGTGGGTTTGAAAAATTATTTTGGGAATTTTGAGGTTGTCTCTACCTAAGGTTTGGGTGACTTTTCCATGATGAATTATAGGTGTCACCAAGATTGTTTTACTTGAGCTTAAAGGTATACCACTTACCTTCTGCTTCATCACTACGTGAGGATGCGTATTCAATGAAGGCTTGTTTGGGATCTTCCATGCAATATTGAGCGTCGTGGGGACCACTGTAGATCTTACATGAGGTAGTAATTTTGTTTACTTGAGTAGGTTGTGCTGGAGCAAGATGAGTTTCCATCAAGCGTTGGACTTGATTTTTGAGCTCGATTAGACGGTAGTCGAATGTACTCAGGACATCTTGAGGCAAAGTGATTGCCTTGACCGACTTGGTGAAATCCCTTGGGTCGTTCCAACTTTTGTTGTCATAAAGGGCGAGATCCTCTAATAATGCCCAAGATTCTTCAGCGTACGTCACGAAGCTTACCACCAGCCGATTGGTTAATGGTTTGTCTTGTGACAGGGTTGACATGGTCATAAAAAATTTGGACTTAAAGCTAAAGGTCTATGCCATGATGAGGGACTTTTTGGAGTAAGTCCTTGAAACGAGTCCGTACTTCAGATAAAGATTCTCCATGATGTTGTTAGAAGACCAGGATATCATTGCGGAGTTTTGTGGTTCTTCCTGGTGGAAAGAATTAAGCAAGGAATCGAGTAGTAAGATCCTCCCATGTGGTGATGGATCCTGCTGGAAGGCGTTCAAGCCAATTGCTTACTTGATCGCGAAGGGAAAATTGAAATAAACGCAGACGCGTTCTTTCCCTATTGTCACCGTCAAGGTCAAATGATTCTATAAGTTTAAGGAAATCCTTGAGGTGTTGATTTGGATCCTCGGACCGAAGTCCGTGGAATGAGCATCCATTTTGCACCAACCGGATGGTGTTGGATCGAAGAGGTACCACGTTGTTCCTTACGAGGAGCTCGATGGTATTCTTGTAGCCCTCGTGGCTTGGTTTGGAGTAATCTCCTAGAGTACGGATAGGATTCTCGTCTCCCATGGTGGTTGACGAGAATTAGTTACGAAATAAATAACACAAAGAAAAGATAGACTACAAGAAAGCTAATATGCGAAAATTAAATTCTTACTTAAAAGGATTCAAGCAAGTAGAACTAAGCTAAACTATGATCAAAACCTAACTATTCCTCAGGCGGTGGCGCCAAAAACTTGATGCGGTCATCGTAGGACTTCTACATGAAGTTTTACAACTCCCTAGGCAGAGCACCTAATCGTTGTAGTAGTAGTATAGGCAAGACTCGGGGGGTTGTTATCGTTCACTCGGGGAATAGGTTGGGAAGGCTTGATCACGGTCTAACAGAATTCTAAAGGTTGAAAGAAGATTATTTTTGTGTTTTTATATTTTATGAAAGCAGTAAATCATATGTTTAAGAGGTGGTTTGGTTTTAGCTATTTAAACTAAATGATAATCTAAACTACTAGTGATAACAATAAGATAAAAGACTGTGTTTATTTAATCATGTATTACTCCCTAGATTGCTTCTCCTAGTGTTGTTGCTTTGTCACACTTGTGATGATCTATGTAATTATTTCCTAAGTCATGAACGAATTACACGAACCCGCTGTCTATTTAGGCAACGTACAAATAAGGTAGTATGAAGACTATTACAAGGCCCCTAAGAGTATATTAAATGCATGTGAAATATATTAAGAGTGGATCAACCATATAAGGGGCAAGGTAGTATGAAGACTGTTACCCGATGGTATCCTTTCTACACAATCATGTTTTCCTAGACATATCAACATCGATACAGACAAAAGCTGGTTTTCTAAGACCTAACATGCACATCCATCACAAGAAGCAACACCACTAAGATCTACATTCTAGGTTTCATACAATCATATATAAACATAATAGAAGGTTTAGCCAAGCATGTTAAAGATAAAGCAAGAACATAAATGAATCAAATAACACATAGACATATTGAATGATTAAATAAACCTTACTTGATTAAAACGTGAGTTAGAGGAAGTACAATAGGGTTTTTAGGCCCTAAAATCATCCCTAACAGCTGCTAAACAAACTAGGGTTCGTACCCTCTTTTTATTCTAAAGTTACACACACAAAACCTTAAATTCGGGTTTGTATATATAGGAAAACTGTTGTGATGGCGTCACGTTTTAATCTTGACGCCATCATGAAAGAGAATATTCTAGATAATGGGTTGGGTCGTGTGCTCTGACGCCATCGTGAGATCTTGTGACGTCGTCTTGGTCTTCGTTGTGACGGCGTCACGTTGAATCTGTGACGCCGTCTCCAGCTTCTGAGGACATTATCTTGAGAGATGTTGGTGTAGGTTTGTAGTCTCGTCCGTTTCTTCTCTAAATGAGCCTAAATCATGTGTAATTCTTCCAAATGCCTTCCAAATGTGAAATACCTGAAAAGGAATGATTAAGTACTTATTTTGGGCATAAATGCATGACTTAGGGGGTTAAATGACTCCGAAAAAGTGTATAAAATGACACCTCATCAAATACCCCTACACTTGGGATTTGCTTGTCCTCAAGCAAATGGGCTTTTCTACCTAGACAATAACAATATGAGGGTCATTTTACCTACTCTTTAAAAGTATTTTACAACACAACCTTCTAGACCTCGTAATTAAAAGCACGGAAAATATATACTAGCACCTCACATAAGTGTTTGGGGATTCTCTCTTTCACTCGGTTGTATAATAAATTATAACATATGGGGGAAACGGAAAATCAACACTCATTACCTGTCATAGCATATAAATTACCATAGGCTTGGTAAAGGATCAAACCTCCACCGCTAGGTGCAAGTATTATTCATTACTATCTAAGAGGTCTTTTAAAGGGTTGTGGGGTGTAGGTGTAAGATAACATATAATGGAAACGGAAACGGATGGGATACATTTGGGTGGCTTTGGGTGAATTTGGAGTGGAAGGGTTAGCTAATTATTTACACGAATACACTTTGGTTTGGTTGCTAAGCCAAGACTCGGACGAAGATCTACAAACTCTACACAACTCTACATCAATCTCTTTCTTTTTCTTTTCTCATTTTTTTGAATAACATAATACATCACAACATGGGGTTTATAATGCGTGCCCTACACTTGAGCTTTCACATGCTCGAGACAATCTAATAATCTAATGACCCGTTTTTGAGGTGGGATCAAATATAAACTTGAAACTTCATTTGACAATCATATGGGGGTATTGACTTAACTTTTTTCCCTATTCTTCCGCGAAATAAATTCTACCATAAATCCCAATCGTCCCAAAATTGTATTTACAAGGATAAGGACTTAGCAACCGTGTACTCAATAATTAAGGTGGGCTAAATCTTTTTGGGTGTTACGATTGGTTTAAGGGTGATAATGCTCTTCATTAATAATCCAGAATTCACCAAAAAAATTACGAGAACCGTGAAAAAGGATAGGCTCGGAGGGTTGTACTAGGGTATCCTGCACTAAAGGTGAGTGCATGGCTAATGGGTGGTAGAATAGTTATTTGACGGTGTGATCCATCATAAAATTAAGGTTTAAATACAAGGGTTAATCCAAATGGCCTTCATATCATGTAACTCCATAATACTTACTATGCGGTCTCAAGATGCATCACAAAAACAAGTTCTAGAATTTTTAATATGCTACCGGTACACTCTCATAATCCTAAAATAACCGATACCAATGTTCCAGAAAAGGCGACGAAACCACGCATACACATCCGTAACGACAGAATAGACACACATGATTGCTCACCTCCTTTATACGAGAACAGCTAATGGTTTAGTTATCTAAGGGCGAACCTCACATTGTGGGGGTGGAATTTTGAGGGTTTTTGTGCTAGTCATATAAATTCCTATCCATGGGACGCTAGTAATACTCGGTTTTCGTTGGTATGTGTCGTAAATTTTATTAAATTTTGGTAAAAATCACCCATTTATGCTATGTTTCGATATATTACTCATCTTTTTAAGGACAACGCAAATGGCAAATGAAAGAATAGTTTTTAAGGCTTATTTTCCCCCTACACTTAAGTTGAACATTGTCCCTAATGTTCTCTAGAAGTACCCGTTAAAACAGATAAAGGGAAAAGAAAACAAAGAAAAGAAACTAGTACTCCCTATAGTTTACTAATAATGGGAGAAGAAGCATGTTGGATAAACTAGTTAAATCGTCCTCCAAGAATCTTCCAATGGTAACTTCCTTAGAACTTCCAAAACTTTCTTCTCATCAATATAATCTGTAAAGAAGGACAAAGAAACTATACCAAGATAATTGTTGCGATCTTACCAATATACAATATGAATTTAGGGTTTGACTCGATAGATAGAATGAAAGAATTGTTAAACTCATTAGGTTTTGCATGTTTAAAACAGAAGAAGACATATATTAAATGTCGTGCAAGTTTTATTTTCAAAAATAATTAAAAACTTAAGTTTTTGAAACCTGGGCGTTTGACGCCGTCAGGGTTGTGATGACCCCGTCACAGATGTCGTGGTGACGGCGTCGCGTGTTAATCGTGACGCCGTCCCAAGTCTCGGTGTAAACAATTTTTATGTTTTTGATGAAAACCTTCCTGCACTTGATTCCATAGTATAAATCAGGTTCATAATGAATGGCTGTATAAACCTAAGATTTAACATTCGATCATATGATCGAAACTGAAGCGCCTTAATCTAAACAATTCATTTAAACATGTTTGCAATTTGGATTAAAAAGCCGGATTAAATTCCCCTCATTTATTGTTTGCAAAATACATTTTGATTGAATTAAGACGAAGTTATAGGGACAAAACAAAAAAGATTACAAGATGAGTTCGAAATGATAGAAAAAAAAATGAAAAGAATAAAACACAAGAACACTCTCAATGTGCGAGCAAGAAAAGTAAATTATTGGAATTGCCTCCAAACGCGCTTGTTTTTGTTCGAGTCACAAGCCTGACTTACTCTTATGTAACAGGATAAAAGGGGAGGGTTCCCTATACTTGAGTTCAAGTGTGGGTAATTAGTTAACGGTATACCATCATGATGTGAATGAGCCATTCAGTGTGAGAAATTTATTGTTGAAGAATAGGCTCTAAACGGTTTTTGTGCTTCTAGAATTCTACCTCTCTCTACTTTATTTGGCCTATCGAATAAACTAAGTTCTTCTCCTAGAGGAGAAACTTCCTTAGATTCTAATCCCCAATCATCATCAAAACATCTTCCTATGAGAAATATCAACCCTAATGTTAACACCAATTTCGAATAAACTGGTTTAAATCCACTAAATGTCCTCAATTCGGGTCATTTATACATGGGTTATAATAACTATACACACCCTTAGGATGGGAATTTGCCACGTGAGGTGAAGGCGGTGTTTGAGTTGTTAAATAATCTACTACCTTCATCCTAGAACTACCCGGACTATGTGGTTTGATGGGTGGTTCGAGGCCTATTACGTCTCCTAGACTTACATCTAAGGATGGACTATTGAGTAAAGGTTAAGACTCTGGTCCATCAAAACTAGGAACTTCCCTAGAACTAAGAGGAGTGTTGTGATTACAATTCAAGCTTGCTTCCTCTAGTTTTGTTTTGTTCAAAGGTTCTACCTCTATTGGGGTTCCTATAGTTTCATCTACTTCTCTTCGGAGTGTGTAACAGGCGGTGTCGGCTTCATCAAATGTGATGGTGGGACTTATGGGTATTTTGTAGGTTGGATTTTTACTTTGTCCCATGTATTATTCATATGATCTCAAACCCAAACATTTTTCATTTCAAATAACTCTTTTTGCATTAAATCCTTCAAAATTTCTATTTCCTATTCAAAAAATAATGTTTGGTGGTTGTCCCAATTCTTTTTGGCCCTAGGCAAATGTTTTCTAATGGTTTCCCATGCCTTCTTTACCACTCTAAACTCCCTAAGGTTCCCGTCTGCTGTAAAGTCAAGGTCCATTTGGGTATATTGGTCGACGTGATGATAAAAGAATTGAGCAAGGGACCATAAATCGAGGCCATGAGGAGGGAATCTTTGGATTAAGTTTTTGAAACGAGTCCACGCATCGTAGATAGGTTCATCTTGATGTTGTTGAAACACCAAGGTATGATTTTGGAATGGGAAGGTTGTGTTTTGTAGAGGGTTTTGAAAGGGTAAGGTAGGTGGTCTTTCATACATCATGATGGTGAACGAAAGGGTTACAAACAAAAGGCACAAAGAAAAGATAGACTACGAGAAAGCTAACTAACAAGAAATTAAATCTTACTTGAAAGGATTCAAGCAAGTAGAACTAAGCTTAACTATGATCAAAACCTAACTATTCCCCGGCAACGGCGCCAAAAACTTGATGTGGTTGTCGTAGGACTTCTACATGAGAAGTTTTACAACTCCCTAGGCAGTGCACCTAATCGTTGTAGTGTAGTATAGGCAAGACTCGGGGTTGTTTATCGTTCACTCGAGGAATAGGTTGGGAAGGCTTGATCACGGTCTAACATAATTCTAAGGGTTGAGAGAAGATTATTTTTGTATTTTTATATTTTATGGAAGCAAGTAAATCATATTAATTGGAGAGGGGTGTGGTTTTTAGTTGTTTAAAATAAATGTTAACTAAGCTACTTGTGATAACAATAAGATAAAAGACTGTGTTTATTTAATCATGTATTACTCCCTAGATTGCTTCTCCTAGTGTTGTTACCGTGTCACACTTGTGATCTGTGTAACTATTTCCTAAAGCATGAACGAATTACACGAACCCGTCGTCTACTTAGTATGCCGCTAGAGCAACGCACATGCAAGGTAGTATGAAGACTATTACACGGCCCCTAGGAGTACACTAAGTGCATGTGAAATATATTAAGAGTGGATCAACCATATTAGGGGGCAAGGTAGTATGAAGACTATTACCCGATGTATCCTTTTAACACAATCAGTTTCCATAGGACATTTCAACAGCGATGCAGATAAATCAGGTTTTCTAAGACCCTAACATGCACATCAATCACAAAGAATCACCACACTAAGATCTACATTCTAGGTTTCATACAATCATAAATAAACACAAAAGGGAGACAACATCAAGGAGAGTCTCTCTCTGAAGCATGGACTCGTTTCAAGGACTTACTCCAAAAAGTCCCTCATCATGGCATCGATCGCTGGCTCTAAATTCAATATTTTATGTCATGTCTCCTTTCAACTTAAGTGCGAGATTGGCCGCGCCGCCAACGGAAAACTCCGCGATAAGAATGCCGATGATTCATGGGAAATCATTGAGAATCTCGCTCTCTACGACCATGAGGGATGGAATGATTCAAAAGACATGTCAAACCAGTCAAGGCAGTCGATGTTTCTCCAAATGCATCAAATGCATGACCGTCGACTTCTTGAGCTTGAAGACCATATTAACTTTTTTTAAAAGGGTCGCAACCAATACCTAAAACAAGCTCAACACACACCCCTCAAGCCTATGCTAAATCAGTTTCCTTGAGCCCCCTTCCACGAGGCCTTAATGAGCCACCAAGGCAAAGTTCTTTCACTTTCTGTGAACGTGTCCGCCCAAAACCTTAACCCCGAGTGCTAGAAACCAGTTTTGAAGCTCGAATACGAGACTACATGGCAACACACACTGAAAGGATGGAGAAGTTCGAAAATGATATCTTCAAACAGCGAGAGGAGATCAACCATAGAATGGCATAAATGTTTGGACTTCTTAAGGAACTCAAAGCCAATAGAACTCCGGATAAGGTATTAATGAGGGAAAAGGCTAGGCACCCCATTACTAAGAACGTCAACTCCATCTCTCTCATTCGAATAGAGGAAGAAGAAAACAAAGAAAACAACTAGAAAATTAATAAAAGCGTAATGGAGCATGGCAAACCTGATAAAGAACCCCTTGAGGGAGTTGACACGAAAAATGAAGTTGAAAGGAAGGTTGATGATGAGCCAGACAAAAATGAAAGAAAAAATGTCACGAAGAATGAAGAGGATGAGCCAGCAGGATTTTCCAGTTCCCATGCTGTAAGATATAACCTGAAACATAGAATTAATGAAAAACTAATCGAAGGGCTTGTATAGAATCAGAAGTTTAATGACTCCCTATCAGCAACCCGAGTAGGAAAGATGAAGCGAAAAACTTACAATTTATTGCCTAAGGGGCTTGTAAAAGAGGATATAGGAGGAAATTTTGAAATACCATGTAACATAGGGGGATTAAAACACACAAATGCCTTAGTTGACCAAGGATCTGGTGTGAACGTTATTCCCTTTTCCATCTATAATAAGTTAACCGATGAAAGGCCTGTAGAAACTGACATTAGGCTTTCCCTAGCTAGTCATTCGTATATCTATCCCTTAGCAATAGCCAAAGATGTATTAGTTGACATTGCTAACTATGTGTACCCTGTGGACTTCATGATTTTAGACATAAAGGAGGACGAAAAAGGGCCCTTCGTCTTAGGAACACCATTCTTGACTATAGCTAAGGCCGTGATTAAGTTTGATTAGGGGACAATAACTTTAAGATCTGGAAAGAGTAAAATAAGTTTCCATAGGATACCTGAGCCCAACTGTAGGATCGAGAAGGGAATTAAGAACTACATAGGGCTAATAGCCCCCACGATGACTGTTAATAGATTAGTTCTAAAATGGGAGGAAAAGATCAAGCTTCATCAAGAAATGGAAATGAAGTTTGACCAATGGAGGAGTAAGATCTTCAATAATGAACACCCCATGTCCATGAAAGAAGAGTGTGAAGTGGAAGATGAAGGAGAAGTCACATAAGGATGTGTGACTTCGAGCCTAGCTACAAGACTCATAAATAAAGAAAAGCGCTTTTTGGGAGGCAACCTAATATTTATTTTTCTCGCATTTAGAAGTGTCTTGTGTTTTAATTCTTTATCGTTTATTCTTGTATGTTTGAATTAGTTTGTAATCATGCTTTGTTTTGTTTGTAACTTCATCTTATTTACAATCAAATGTATTTTGTATGAAATAAGTATAGGGAAAATACCCAGTTTATAAGAACTAATTCAAAAATATAAAATAAATTATTTAGATTAATTCGCGTTAGTGTCGAGTCATATGATTGTAATGGTCAATTTCCAGGTTTTATGCAGTATTTTCTACTAGAAACAACTAATAAGATTGCGTGCAAGAAATTTTCCCTGAAAAACGAATGAGAAGTTTTCACAGTATACGAAGACGGTGTCAGAAAATTGTGTGACGCCGTCTGGATTTTCAAGCGACCACGTTAGGATTTTTCTTGACGGCGTCAAACCCCAGACATGTGAAAATTTAAACTTTTTCTATTATTTTTGAAAAATAATTTTGCACAATCTCTAAAATTTGTATTTTTCTTGTAACCCTGCAGAAACCTAGAATTATATCATCACTTTCATCCTATCTTTACTGCTTTCATAGAGTCAACCCTAAAGTTTCGTTGTATATATCATATCCCATTGATTTTATGCCAGGTGTAGTTATCTTTGTCTTTGATTTACAGGTTATATTTGATGAGAAGAAGCTTGGAAGTTCTTAGGAAGTTTCATATGACGATTCTTGGAGGACAATTTAACCAGTTATCACATGTTTCTTCTCTATTATTAAGCAAACCAGGGGAGTAGTAGTTTCTTTTACTTGTTTTCTTTTCCTTTCATTCGTATTTACGAGTACTTTTAAAGAACATTGAGGACAATGTTCAACTTAAGTTTAGGGGAGAAATAAACCTTAAAAACTATTCCTTCAATTTTCATTTGCTTTATCCTTAAAATGATGGGTAATATACCGAAACATCACATAAAAGGTAATTTTAACCAAAATTTATTTTTTTATGACACATACCAACGAAAATCGAGTATTAATTGCGTCTCATGAATAGGAATTTATCTGACTAGCACAAAAACCCTCAGAATTACACCCAAGATAGTTTATACCTTTAGCTTGTTTGATTTAAGGTTCGAATGCAGTCATATGTGTGTATTCCGTCGTTACGGATGTGTACGTATGGTCTTTGTCGCCTTTTCTGGAGCATCAGTATTGGTATTAAATTATATGAGTGTACCGGTAGTGTATTAAATTCTAGAACTTGTTTTTGTAATGCATCCTGGGATCGTATAGTGAGAATTAGGATTTCCTAAATGATAAGAGGCACTAGGATTAACCCATGTTTTAATCTTGTAATTGTTATTATGGTCACATCGATCATATAACTATCCCACACCCGTGCTTCGCACTCATTTTTAGTGCAAGACTCCCCTAGTACAACTCACCAAGCCTGTCTTTTTCACTGTTAAGCTGAATTATTAATGAAGAGCATTGTTAACCCTTAAACCAATTGTTACACCCAAATCGCCTTAGCTTACCTTGTATGTACTCGCTTTTAGTACATTATTGTTTTAACCCAAGTTAATTATTTGAGTACACGGTTGCTAAGTCCTTATCCTTGTATATATTACTTTGGGACGATTGGGATTCATGGTAGTATTCATCCTATGAAGAATTGGGGAAAAAGTAATTTATTACCTCCAATAGAGCTCAATAAGCTCCATGTTATGTTGATCCACCTCAATTCGGGTCATTAGTTAGACTGCAATTATGAGTTCTAAAACTCAAGTGTGGGGGTGTATTTATAAACCCCATGTTATGATGTATTATGTTATTTAAAAAAAAGAGAAAAGAAAAAGGAAAGAGATTGATGTAGAGTTGTGTAGAGTTTGTATATATTTGTCTGAGTCTTTGGCTTAGAAACCCAATCAGCGTGTATTCGTATAAAGAATTAACTAACCCTTTTCACCCCAAACTCATCTAAAAAGCCACCCCTAAATATATCCCATCCATTTTCGTTTCTATTAATGTTATCTTACACCTACACATCACAACCCTTTAAAAGACCTCTTTGATAGTAATGAATAGTACTTGCGCCTAGCGGTGGAGGTTTGATCCTTTACCAAGCCTATGGTAGTTTATATGCTATGACAGGTAATGAGTGTTATTTTCCTATTTCCCCATATTGTTATAATTTATTATACACCCGAAAGAAAGAGATAATCCCAAACACTTATGTGAGGTGCTAGTGTATACTTTTCGTGCTTTTAATTACGAGGTCTAGGAGGTTATGCCATAAACTTCTTTTAAAGAGTAGGTTAAATGCCCCCAATATTGCTATTGTCTAGGTAGAAAAGCCTATTTGCTTAAGGACAAGCAAATCCCAAGTGTAGGGGTATTTGATGAGGTGTTATTTTATATACTTTTTAGGGTCATTTAACCTCCTAAATCATGCAAATATGCCCAGAATATGAGCTTAATCGTTTGTTTTTGTGTTTTTAGCATTTGCATGGCTTTTGGAGGAAATGTACGTGACTTAGGCTCAATTAGAGAAGAAACGGACAAGACTACGACTCTACACCAACTGTCTTGAAGAAAAGCATATAGTGCATGGAGATGGCATCACCAATTACAAGCAACGGCATCAAAGTTATCAAGGGACGGCGTCATGGAATTCTAGACGGTGTCAGAACGAAGCTGACTTAAAGAAACCCTAGAAGACCATTACGACATGATGTGTTATTGTGTAGGTTGTATTTATTGATTATAAAGTTTTAAATTTATATTTAGCCGAAAACAACACTTTAACGGGCAGTGTACCCGGTCAAGATGTAGCTTCGTTGGTAAGTAGGGTATCGAACACTAAGAGCGAGAAAGTTAACCTTATATTCTATCAGTATTTTATTTAGTCTAATTAGTCTAGGTTATTTCTAATTATTGTTAAACCTTTGCTAAACCTAGTTTTAATGATAAGGGGGAGGGTTTCAGCCTGAGAGACTAGCACAGCTTTTGTGGCGACTTAAATTAATTCAATACATAATAATTATGCAAGAAGATAACCAGAAGATAAAAGAGCGGTCAAGCCAAATGATAAAAAATTGTATTAGCCATATTAAATCCGATTAAATGTTGGTTTGTTTGTTTAGTGCAATGAGTGCTTATCTAGAGGCGACATATAATTCTTAAGACTTACACTTCTTCCTAAGACCTAGACACGTTGAATCCTGTCACAATTAACGCATCCTCATAAAGCTTCCTTTTAGTTCAATTATAATCTATCTTAGGGATTAAAGCAATGGTGATCTTGTTAAACCCTAGCCCATCAGGAATTTACCCACTTACTGCTTGATGGCATTTTATATACAGGTAGTCTACTGTCCAAGTCTTTACCAATTGATTAAGAATGTACTCGTTGGTCAAAGGGTCACCTACCGAGCCAACTAAGCTTACTAATCTAAAGGCAAAGATAGGACATTATTTTTGATCCTATTGGTCTACATATATAAAACACGATATGGAGAGCCATCTCAGTATCTAGATCACTTGGTCAGTCTCACTAGACCCAGTTGAATGACGGGTCGCATATTCAAGCATATAGACAAGTGTGAGATGATAAACATAATTAAACAATCAACGATAAATTAAGCAATCGAGATTAAACAAACCAAACATTAAATATTCATTAAGATAGCTAATACCAGAGGGTATTATCCCATAACCATTGTAATAATACAAGTATAATCAAACAACCAAGGTAAACTAACTGAGTTAACGAACGATACCAAAAATCAGATGATTACAAGAGTATAGGAATTACACGGTGTCTTCTATGGAATTAGTATCAATGCTTGACCTTGGATGCTCTTTGTCTCGTCAGAAAATTGACTTTTATGTTTATGGTATAGAGAATATGATTAAGCATACTGAATACCCGTTTTTGAGTTTTCTATTTATAGTCTCTAGAAATAGGCTGATACGCCGTATTGAGTGAGGTCAATACGACATGTTGGGGTAAATTCCTTGGAGTGCACGCTATGTTCACAATCAATCAGTAATAACTGTCTTCAATTACATTTACTGCAGGATCTTTGATTGTTTGATCAGCTGGATACGGCGTATGTATTCAGCAGGATACGCCGTATTGGGTCTTTGAACATACGTGTTTTCTTGTGAAGTCCAGGCGCTGATACGCCGTATCTTCTTTGCTGGATATGGCGTATGTAGTTAGAAATAAGCAATCTTCATATATCATCTTTTAAGCTCCAAAATGTGCGCATTTTAGCTTGTCTTCATAATGTACTCCGTAATTACTGCAATTAACAACTTTAGGCAATTAAGTAAGAATTCTTGCAATAATTATATAAAAGTGGGTAATTTACTTGGGATAAATGATGCTATAAAAGTAATGTTATTTGATGTCATCAAATATCCCCTACTTGAATCCTACCTGTCCTCAAGTAGACTCTAGAAATTTATTGAAAAATATATCCTAACCGAAGTTAAGGATTTTTCCTTTAAGCAATCTCTCATTTAATCACTTGTACAAAACCAAGCACCTCACGATATATGGGATATGAAAACACTCAGATCACTCAACTAATCTAGGGTGTAACATTTAATAGGTACGCTTAATTGCTTGATCGTGATTAGTTTTCTATCATATGCTTGGCAATGATACACATCTCCACCTCTAGAGCTAATGAGTAACAAAAAAGGTAAATTGGGTTAATAGGCTTAAGGGGTTAAATTACTCTTTTCAACCTCTATTCGATACCAGTATTCCAAAAAAGGTGAGAAAGACCATACTAACACATCCGTAACGACGGAATAGACACATATGACTGCATTAAAACCTTAACTCGAATAAGCTAAAGAATAGGATTAGTAGTGTTTTCTAAAGTCGTAAACTAGCAAAGGTG
>BQNB010042053.1:0-44464 GCA_026074375.1 Tanacetum coccineum | reverse complement strand
ATGTGAAAGAATGGTTCCTAATGAACAAATTCTTTTAAAAACTAGAAAGCCAATTAACAAATGGCATTTCTAGTGACTACCATATTTCCTAACTATCACTAAAATTAAGTATATCATATACCAATCTATAATTTACGTAATTAGAGAGTGAGACGTACCTTAGTGTAACAACCCGAGTTTCACGACGCGTATGACGATCACGAGTTCGACGTCATTATTATTATTTTACGGGTTTTCGTAAGCGAACGTCGACATTTAAAATTTTATTTGTCGTAAATAATTATTTTCGTATTTTATTACGAACGGAAATTTAAAATATTTATTTTTGACGTTTCGCGAGTCACCGTTTGACCGCGTGTTCGTTAACCGTTTCGAGCATCGTAAAAAATTTAACGCATCTCGTTATTATTTTTAAGATCGTAAATTTATTATTTTCATGAATGTCGTCTTTTGTTTCTTGTCCTGAGCCGGATTCGCGTTTTAAAGTGTACACATTTTTATTAAACGTTTTAAACCAAGAAAAGCTTGACGAAAGAAAAATATTTAGAAAGGTTCAAACCCGATCCACCCAGCCGGTTAGGGACCGAAATAAATATCTATGTGTTTCATTTTATAAACATTTGGAAGATCAAGGACTAGAAGTGTCAATTTCCTAAACTTAATTTCTATAAATAAAAGACACAAACACACACTAATAACATTTACAAAATTTCATATGCTCTCCCTCCCCTCCAAACTATATCCGGCCGATCACCACTCCACAAACGGCATCACCGCCGCTTTATTTTCGACATGCATTACGATCCAACTATATTTTCTTAATCCTCTCATTAAGGCCTACGTTTCCATATAATAAAATCCTACATGCAATGGGTTTTGAAGAAATTTATTTCCGGGCTTAATTCGTATGATTTCGGGTTAAAGAGGTGTTTAAAAGAGCTAATTTAGTGTTGTAGAGAAGTGGGTTTTGTCGAAAAATGTTCGGGTTTGTGAGTTGGTTGTGGTCCGAGTTCAGCTAAGACAAAGGAGGAGCGAGACGAATTTTTATTTGGTCTGATATTGCTTAATAAAGCATTGTAAGGATTCTTGTTACTATTATTGTAATTGTTTTCGTGTTTTGATTATTATTCAAGTATTGCATGTGATGAAATCCGATGGGTATTGCGCTCGACTAGATTAAAAATGATATTGGAGATGTTATTTAGGCTGAGCATCTCGGTTCGAGTCCGAGTGGCGGCATGCCATCTTCTAAAAGATATCAAATAGATCCTATAATAAAATTAAATTAAATTCCCAATTTATATTTCTTAATTAATACGGGGGGATTCCCCGTTTTTTCATTTTTATGATATTTTCAACTTTAGAGCATATATTAACTCATATTTCCTTTTCTATTGTTTCAATTGTAATTACAATTCATTTGATAAGCTTATTGGGCAATCAAATTAGAAAACCATATTATTCGTCAGAAAAGGGGATGATAGCGACTTTTTTATGTCTAACAGGATTGTTAATAACTCGTTGGATTGATTCGGGCCATTTTCCACTAAGTGATTTATACGAATCATTAATTTTTCTTTCATGGAGTTTCTCCCTTATTCATATAGTTCCTTATTTCAAAATAAGAAAAAATTATTTAACAACAATAACTGCCTCAAGTACTATTTTTACCCAAGGCTTTGCTACATCGGGTCTTTTAAATGAAATACATAAACCCACAATATTAGTACCCGCTCTACAATCGGAATGGTTAATAATGCACGTAAGTATGATGATATTGAGCTATGCGGCTCTTCTTTGCGGATCATTATTATCAGTAGCACTTCTAGTCATTACATTTAGAAAACTTTTTTATAGTTCTAAAAGTAAGAATTTATTAAAATTAAATGGGTCATTTTCTTTTGGTGAAATCCAATACAAGAATGAAAGCAACAATATTTTTCAAAAAAAAGCTTTTTTTCCTGTTAACAATTATTACAAGGCCCAATTGATTCAACAATTAGATTATTGGAGTTATCGTGTGATTAGCCTAGGATTCATCTTTTTAACCATAGGTATTCTTTCAGGAGCAGTATGGGCTAATGAAGCGTGGGGATCATATTGGAGTTGGGATCCAAAGGAAACTTGGGCGTTTATTACTTGGATCGTATTCGCAATTTATTTGCATACTCGAACAAATAAAAATTTGCAGGGGACAAATTCTGCAATTGTGGCGACTATAGGTTTTCTTATAATTTGGATATGCTATTTTGGGGTCAATCTATTAGGAATAGGGCTACACAGTTATGGTGCATTTACGTTAACCTCTAGTTAAACTAAAGAAAAGTTACAAACAGAATACGGTATATATAAAAGACTTTGCGTCAACCGGCGAGAACCATGTGAATCAAGTAGTGTAGTGATTCACGCGGTTCTCGCAAAGACCAAGCGGATTGGGTGAAAATTCAAATTCATATTTTGTTTTTACTTTATTTTAAATTTAATAAAATAAAAATACTTTTATTTTTTCTTTAAAAAACTATCTATAAAAATAATTAGATAGAATACCTTCAACCTTGTCAACTGATAGTGAAAGAACAAAATCGGGATACATACCAATACCTATTACAGGTAGAAAAATGGAGATGGAAACAAATAACTCGCGCGGTCCAGAATCAAAAACATAAGAGTTTGGAGTATTAAATAACTTGTATCCATAGAACATCTGGCGTGACATAGATAATAAATAAATAGGAGTTAATATCATTCCAATTGCCATTACAAAAGTGATGGCAATTTTGGGCATTAAAAGATATTTTTGACTGGTAATTATTCCTAAAAAGACTATAACTTCTGCAACAAAACCACTCATACCCGGTAATGCAAGGGAAGCCATGGAAAAGCTACTGAACATCGTAAATATTTTTGGCATGGGGATAGCTACTCCGCCCATTTCGTCGAGATAAACAAGACGTATTCTATCATAACTCGTTCCTGCCAAGAAAAAGAGTGCAGCACCAATAAATCCATGAGAGATTATTTGTAAAATAGCTCCATTGAGTCCCGTATCGGTTATAGAAGCAATTCCTATAAGTATAAAACCCATATGAGATACCGAGGAATAGGCTATTCTTTTTTTTAAATTACGTTGGCCGGGAGATGTTGAAGCTGCATAAATTATTTGTATTGTACCTACTATCATCAACCAAGGAGAAAATATAGAATGAGCGTGTGGTAATAATTCCATATTAATCCGAATCAATCCATACGCTCCCATTTTTAATAAAATTCCGGCTAGAAGCATACAAGTACTGTAATGTGCCTCTCCGTGGGTATCCGGTAACCATGTATGTAGGGGTAGAATCGGTAATTTGACAGCAAAAGCGATAAAAAATCCAATATAGAATATTATTTCCAAAGCCACAGGATACGACTGATTAACTGATGTTTCAAAATTTAATGTTGGTTCATTAGAACCATATAAACCGATACCCAGAACTCCCATTAAGAGAAAAATGGAACCCCCCGCCGTGTACAAAATAAATTTTGTGGCTGAATAGAGACGTTTCTTTCCTCCCCACATGGATAGAAGTAGATAAACCGGAATTAATTCTAATTCCCACATGATAAAAAAAAGTAAAAGGTCCCGAGAAGAAAATGATCCTATTTGACCACTGTACATTGCTAACATCAAGAAATGGAATAATCGAGAATCCCGAGTAACAGGCCAGGCCGCTAAGGTAGCTAAAGTTGTGATAAATCCTGTTAATAAAACGGGTCCTATAGACAGTCCATCTATTCCTAATTTCCAACGGAAATCAAAAAAATCGATCCATTTATAGTCGTCTACTAGTTGGATTAATGGATCGTCCAATTGGAAATGATAACAGAATGCATAGGTTGTTAGAAGAAGTTCTAACATGCATATACATATAGTATACCACCTAATTACCCTATTTCCTTTATGGGGAAGAAAGAAAATGAAGGAACCCGCAAATATTGGTAAAACTACAATTATTGTTAACCAAGGAAATTTGTTCGTGGTAAAGACAAGATTTTGTTATTATCAAAACGTTGAGAGGTCGAAAAATATAAATAACGTTTTTAGGCATTATTTGTATTAATACTATGGATGAGCCGCATCCCGCTTTTAATTTATTCGCACCTGGACCGTTACCGATTAGAAATGCATTTTCTAGCATTTGACTGCATACCATTGAAGGATTTAGCCGCACACTTGAACGATAACCCAGAAAGTCAAGGGAATGATTGGATAATTTGTTACGCTTGGACCATAAAAACATGTGCCCAAAAATAAGATATTTTTGGGCACATGTTTTGGCGGTAAAAAAAAATGGACTCAAGGAGAGGTTTCTGTAACGTATTAATAAGCTATACCCATACTGCGGGTTGTTTCATGCCATAAATAAACTCGAACACTCAAGAAATCCGTTGGGCAGGCGGATTCGCATCTCTTACAGCCGACACAATCCTCTGTTCTTGGAGCGGAAGCTATTTGTTTGGCTTTACATCCGTCCCAAGGTATCATTTCTAATACATCCGTAGGACAGGCTCGGACACATTGAGTACACCCGATACATGTATCATAAATCTTTACTGAATGCGACATTGGATCGATATTTTTGAACGTAATAAAGTTTCAATCTAGTAAATTGATAAATGAATTATATATTTAAATACTAATACTAGATGAATCGATGAGTTACCCGGTTTTTTCTGGATTGACAGTGCCAAACTACTTTGATTTCTTATCTTTGTGATAACATGATCATACCTTACGTGGCACACATGCTAATTTGAATTGATTTATGAAAATTCTAATTTTATTTTAATAGGATAATATTACTTATTCAACAAATTAGCTTGATTTATACGAGTTGATTTTCTGTTACGATAAATTGATGAAACAATAGCGAGTCCAATAGCGGCTTCAGCAGCTGCAATAGCTATAACAAAAATGGAAAAAATTGCTCCTTTTAATTGACGACTATCAAAAAAATCAGAAAATGTTACAAAATTGAGATTAACCGCATTTAATATAAGTTCAAGACACATAAGAGCCCTAACCATATTTCTACTTGTAATCAATCCATATAGACCGACAGAAAATAAATAGGCACTCAAAACAAGTACATGTTCGAGCATCATTAACCAACTCCTTATCAATCTCGATTCATTTCAATATGAACAACAATTTAACCAATTGGATTGACTAGAATAATGAAATAAAGGAATATATTGGGAATAGATCAAACTAATAAAGACTTTCTATTTTATATCCAAAGTCAAATAGAAAAAGGAAATGCATGGGATAGCTCATAACAAGGTTTTTCCGGTTCTAAAGAGTTATTATTGACGAGCTACAGCAATTGCGCCGATT
This sequence comes from Tanacetum coccineum, assembly GCA_026074375.1. Lineage (NCBI taxonomy): Eukaryota > Viridiplantae > Streptophyta > Magnoliopsida > Asterales > Asteraceae > Tanacetum > Tanacetum coccineum. Next base: position 39,084 of record BQNB010042053.1, on the reverse strand, counting down.
AACGCAACTAAAAGAATTAGTGAAATAAACTCAAACGGAATAAAAAAATCTGTTGATAAATGAATCCCAATTTGTTGACTATTACTTATCAGATCTTGCTCTATAATCTGGCTTGCTTTTGTAGTCCAAATAATCCCGTACCATGACGTATCTGGAATAGTAGTAATTAGTGAAAAAAAAACCAAACAATAACAACGGGTGGCTTGAGGCAGATGATTACTTACTTGGAGAGCTTGAAGCTATGGCGGACGAGCCGATGGTCGTACTTGCGGTTGAGGAGGTTATTGAGCCAATAGTTGAGGCCGAGGAGCAGATGGTTGCTCCAATGGTAGATATGGAGGAGGACGGCCGCATTGTTTGGTGAAGACGATGATTTCGAGGATGATGATTTCAAGGATGAGGAGGAGGCCTAGGAGGTGAACGAGGAGTGGCTGATGGCTCCTGTCACACCACCTTCGGTGCCGTTTATGCCCTCGCCGAGTGTTTACAAGGTTGGAAGACCATCTATTGTTGCTGATAAGGGACCATCTTTTCCCCTCCTAGCATATGGACTTCCTATACCTCTATCGGTAATCGAGGACTTAAGTACCCGCTCGGGTAACTTGGAGTACGAACATGGGCAGCTGGTGAAGAAAGTAATCCAGGTGAGTGATGCTGAGGTAGCAGCTGGTGTCTCTATTAGGAGATTGGCCTGAGGGCTTTTGCTATTGAGGGACAGATGCAGGTGATGCGTCCTAGATGGTTCATGCGGCAGAAAGATGGGAGCAGGTTAGTGCTCAGATTAAGCAAGTTCAGCAGACTGCGACCCAGAGGGATGAGGAGATTGAAGGATTGACTCAGCAAGTACAGGCCTTGCAGGCAGCAGTGCAGCAGAGAGACACGCAGATCCAGCAGCTGTAGACTACAGCAACTGAGATGAGCAGTCGTGAGGGCACGTTGATGTAGTGTATTTTGGGGATGGATAGACGACTTGTTGAGTTGGAGAAGAAGACACCACCTGGACCTCAGTAGTCCTATTAGTAGTTTATTTTGACTTTTGGATTTGATTATGACCATATGTATAGCCACTATACTGCTAGTGTCAGTTAGTGAGGTCATGTTGCCGGGTGTATTTTGTTTTTGTAAACACCGCAACCATTTGGATATGTTAGGATTCCTATGTTAAAAATTTAGAATCATCATGATGGGATGTATCGATCTTGGAATCGGAGACTGTAACTTTCGGGGATTTTTGGTTGTACATGTACTACCCCCAACATTGTTATTATTATTATGGTTATGAAAAGATTAGTTAGAAACTGAGAAAATTGTAATGATTGGGATGTATCGGTCTTGGAACCAAAGATTTGTAACTTTTAGGGGATTTTGGTTGTACGTGTACTACCCCCAGCATTGTTATTATTATGGTTATGAGATCATGATTATCCTTTGATTATGAGTTTATATGATTGTAGATGTTGATGTTTTGAGTGGTATTGTTGCTAGATTGACTTAATAACGAGAGTGAAATGATTCCGGTTGGTGGATCTTTCACCCGCGTGTGATGCTTGCTTACATTATCCATGAATGGGTATTATTTTTGAAAACTTGTTGTGACCGTTGACTAAACCGTATTTAATGATGCTTTGTGAATTGATAATTTTAAAACTATGAATTGCAATAATGAATTTGTGTGTTGAACAAATGTCATTGCGCGAATCATATTGACAATGATGTATAAATTGTTTGTGTAAACAATGGAAAAATGTGTTATCAAATTTCATAAACTGACCCTATAGTGTCAGATAAACTTACTTTAAAAAAACACTATATTTCTATAATATAATATCCATGAACAAATTTCCCCATTAAATAATAAGAACCGAAGGTGGTGCTATCTTATTTTCTTTCTCTTGAAACAATCATGTTTTTATTTTAAATTTTAAATTTTCTTTCTACCAAGGAAATAATTTACGCGTGTAGCGTATGAAAAAGAAACATTTTGACGAGGATGGACATGATGTCGTTTGGTCCTCAATTATGCATAACTTGATCAACTATGCATAATTAGGAAGAACCACGCTATGTCGGGTAAATCGTCACTATTAAAACACTTGATAATTGAGATAAATATTTGGGTTAATTTTCAGGAAGAAGAAAATATTTTTACCCTGCTACGGATTTTATGCAAGTAATCTTACTCTTATTGACTGCATGAAGAGAGTCTTATGCGAGTCATTATGACCGAGTCGTCCTAAAGAGGAAATACATACGGTATTGATCGGGACAAGTGTGTCTAGAAAGGAGTGAAGTATAGTTCGTGGTAATTAAGATTGGTGGTTGTTATGAAGACGAGTCAAGACCAAGTATAGTCGGTATGCTAGTGAGCAATGGTATAATTGAGCTACAAAGAGTGTAAACCTGATACCGACACTGAGAAGGGATCTTTTTGGAAATGTAAAGATTCCTAAGGTGGGTGGAAGCTGAGATGGTTAGCCTCGAGGTTGAAAATGAGAAATGGAGAAGACTTCTTCCACATTAGATGCGTGTTGCCTCTGATGTATCAACTGATGACCGTGAAGAAGACTTCTTTCCCTGAAATGGAATGTAGTGGTAGTATAGTTGCAAGTATACCTGATGTTGTTAAGGATTAAAATAAGGCACTAAGCGACACCTGATTTAAGGTTAGTGATCTTTACTCCTGGACGTCATGACTTTGTGTGCGTATGAAAGAGCGAAAAGATCGGAAACTCTAGTCTAATGGTAACATCCGTTTCCATCTTGGAGGAACAATCAAAGTAGCTAACGCCTTAAGTCGAACGGTATTGAATTAGGAATGTGCGTAGCTGCCTCAACCTGATTAGTTGAGTCGTCTGGGATTGGATGCGATGTGTTAGAACCGAGTCGACTATGTTGGTCGCACTGCATAAACATTGGAGTTTTGATTTTTGTCAAACGAGCAACGAGCCCATGATGCTCAATTATTTTCTTGATTACTTTCAAATTGTCTTCCTACAATATATGTTTTCTAGCGGGATTATCGCCGCCGAATTATGTGAATTATGTGATTTATGTGTTGTGTGTTTTTTAATGATAGTAAGCATTTGTGTCGCTTTTGTGTAGCCATGATGCAGCTTAGGATGTGAGTGAATGGGTATACTTACCCAAGTGTAGATGAAGGTTGACTTGAGAGGTACGTAAGCCTGGTAGGCCATTTTTTGGTCGTGGCAAGTTAGCCCATAAGCATGACTATGGTTGGCTAAAATCTAGCCGTGATTTGATCGAGATCGTTTCCAGGAAGCATGGCCATCCGGTAAACCGGGTATGGTGATTAATCTAAATGGTTGTGTATGAACCCACGTGATGAGCATAGCCATTGCTATGGCTTTCTGATAAGTAGGCACGGATATTTTGCTAAAACTTATGGAAAGCATGCATGATTGTTGCTAAGCGTGATGATAAGTTGGGTAGAAATATAAGGTCATTTTAAAATGACGGGCAGACGAATATGTGCTTAATTGATTGTGTGATTTTATATGTTGGCGCTATAATGCGTTAGATGGAGTCGTATGTACTCCGGAATATTTTTCGCAACCGGTGGGACATTATTAAATGAGAGCGGGAGGGCGACATGTGTATTTTGGTTTTGAGTATTGATGGGTATTTTGGTTTCAGATAACGGCGTATGTTTTAGTTTTATGTGAGGATGTGCGTTTTTGTTCCGTTAAATTGATCACCAAACTAAGATTTGGGTTGGTCTTCCGTTCAAAGTTATCTGTTTGGAAACGAAGCGATTTATGTTTTCGTGGATATATTTCGTGGCGTATTTTTGTCTCTCGTGATAAGAGGAATTGCGAATATATTTTTGATCTTGCCAGTATAATTTATCGTTTGCTTCGTTGACTTCCATCCGGAATAGTCAAGGCGAGTATTATAACGTGTGATTTTTGCGGCTGAGCACGTGAGTCCGTTCAATATTGAGGAAACCGTCTCATTTCAAGCGAAAGTAAGACGAGTAAGAAAGGACGAGCACCGAGACGGCGCTCCCTTAAGGTGGGTAAAATATAACAACCCGAGTTTCACAACGCGTATGACGATCGCGAGTTCGACGTCATTATTATTATTTTACGAGTTTTCGTAAGCGAACGTCGACATTTAAATTTTTATTTGTTGTAAATAATTATTTTTGTATTTTATTGTGAATGGAAATTTAAAATTTTTATTTTTGACGTTTCGCGAGTCACCGTTTGATCGCGCGTTCGTTAATCGTTTTGAGCATCATAAAAATTTACGACGTGTCTCGTTATTATTTTATCGGCCGTAAATTATTATTTTTGAACCTTGTCGTCCTTGTACCTTGTCCTTGGCCAAACTCGCGTGTAATGCTTACGTTTTTATTTAAATTACATACAAATATTACACTTTAACTAAAAGGTTTAAAAGGAAAATGCAAGTAAATAAATCTTATAAATATTTTGCATGGTATCCCTTCCCAAGCAACAAGTAGCCGCAACTACTACTTACATACACACCCAAACTTTTTAATTTCCCATGAAAGGAAATGATTGTGTTTTACTTTCCTATTTTTCTTGGTTAACTTCTCATATACACCTAGATAGAAAACACATAGTGATAAAAATTGTTCTCTTTTTCTTGGCTCTCTCCCTATCCGGCCACTATCACATAGACACACACAAATTAATTTTTTAAGTTTTGATCATTTGTATCTATTCAAACCTCACTCAAATCTAGTTTGGATCAATCAAGAACCAAGTGGAAGTTGTTTTCCTTTTCCCTTCTTCTTTTTGGATTCGGATGAGCCACCAAGACAAACACCTTTGATGTTTGTGTTTTTCCAACCATCAAATATTATTTAGGAGATGATATTAAGATCATCCAAGAAAGAAAAAGTGACATGCATTAAGATTTAAACAAGCTTGGATTTACTTAAAATAAAAAGGGATTTTGGTTCAAGTAATAGTTTAAAGATTAGTGAGAAAACATTAGTGAGAATTTTTTGATTAAAAAAGGTGAGGGTTTGGAGTTCGGTTGGGGGTTCGAACCAAGGAGGGGGTACCCAAAGGTATATTTTGTTTAATTGGTTAATAACTAGTTTAGTTTGGATTGGTTTTGATTTGGTTTGGTTTTTGGTTGGGTTTGGTGTTCGAAGTCACGGCCAAGGGAACAAAGAAGACAAGTGTGACCATTTATCGAGTCCGATCTTACTTGCTATAACATTGTAAGCGCTCTTTTTATTTTTGTTTGGTTGTTTTCGTTTATTGAATGATATTAGTTGTTGCATGTGATGAAATCGATATGATCTTGCGCCGATTAGTTAGTTGAGGTTATAAAATGATTCAGTGAGTTAAACATAATTTATAGACCATATTAGATGTATCGTAAGTGAGATTTTGGGTCAAAAAGGAGTTTTGACGTGATTTACAAAAGGTATATTTTGTGCAGAAACTTTGGCACGGTAAACGTGAATCGAGATTTTATGAAATTTGATTTTGGACTTAAAAATATGTTAAAGCTTTCTTAGACGATCGTTTTGATATAAAATGGAGCTTCTAACTCCTAATAACGAATAAACTAGAGCTAAAACGAGATATATATTTTTGGTGTAAAAATTCAGCACTTGTGGGAAATAATAGTTGCTGTCAGGAAATTAAACACTCGTTTTGAGCACTTTCGAGTCCGATTCAGCCTTCCGGTGAAGCACGAAAGTTGTTCAGAATGATGTTTTACTTTGCCGCGAGGCTCGCTGATCTTAAGGTCAAAGTATGTGTTTTTACTAAAAGAGTCAAAGTTCCTGCAGAAACTTGCAGGGGCATTTTGGTCATTTTCCGTCAAGTTTCGGGTCTCGGATAAAACTAAAAAGTTGTCCGGAACGTCGTTTTACATGAAAACGTGATATAACGGGTCGTTTGGAGCGGGTCAGACTTAATTGCGTATATGTATAAAAAGTCAAAGTCAAATAAAGTCTAACGTTGACTTTTGAAAGTCAACGGGTAAATACTAAACTTGTCGGATGTTATAAAAATTAATTAAACGCTATTATTATTATTAATATAATAACTTAGATTTAACGATTGTTGTGATCGAGGAAGATTTCTAAAAATAGAAACTTTAGTAATATGCAAGACATAATCCCAATAAGAGAAAATAATAATCAAAATGAATGTCGAGAGTTTGACGAGATGACTATATAGTAATATAAAAATAATTAAAAGGCGATACTTACTAAAAATGGTAGCTTTCCGAAAATAGTAACTTTCCAAGAATATAATGTTTTCGATTAAGCGATGTATAATATAAATAAAAGCTGTTGGTCGATTCTAAAAATGGAAAGTATAAAAATTGTAACTTTTCGTAATATTCACCATTGTTAGAAATTAACGACTAATTGGGCATCGAAGGTTTGACAAGATAACTAAATACTATATGATAAATATAGAACGGGATATCGAAGACTTACTAAAATGATTACTTTCCGAATATTGGTATTTTCCAAAATAGAAAGTTTTTAAAATAAGAGAGTGTTTTGATTAAGCTATGTCAAAACAGTGAACATAAAAGAATATCGTTAACCTAATATTGTGATGATTTTGAATCTAAGGCGCAAGTGGTTTCCCAGCACATGTATGTAATATATATAATATATATTTCTATATATATATATACTTATACTATATATATATATTTATATATATTTATATATTTATATATTTATATATATAATCTTTATAGATATACTTTAGACACTTCTCCACATATACATATGATTTTGTTGTTACGATGTAAAACATGTTTTAATTTGACTTTTCGGTATAAATATATAGTTCGAGCGACTTCTAATTATAGGACGTGATCGCGATTTGTGGATTTTTGTGCTTGACTTCATTGTCTTGGTTATCGGCTTTTGATCAAGGTGAGCTTCATAGCCTCGCTATTAGTGTTGTTTAATGTTTTTAAACCCGCGAGGGGGATACTTGCTTGTTTTGTGAAAATATGAACGCAATATGTTTTGATACTAAATATGATTCCATTCACTATTGAGTACACTATTGAGTATATGCCTTTTACTGTGTGACCGTTAATTGCCTTGTTGATGGTGAACGCTAATGCATTAAATAGATCTATTGGGTTTGACAACCCTGTTCGGGGTCTGAATCAGTTGTGACCACCCTGTCAAACGGACATTTTGTAGTTAGTATTAGGAGAAGTGGCATACTTCTCGGACATTAATTTATCCTACGGGATGAATGTGTTAAGTGTCGGTACATGGGTTCATTTAGTTGGAAATCAATATTTTTATAACTTGTCTTACGAGCAATGTTATATGTTTTGTTGAACCAAATATGCGTTCTAACTGTTATTTACAAACTCTATGAATTCACTCAACGTTTTGTTGATGTTTTTAAGCATGTATCTCAGGTTAGTGGTTGTTGATGGCTTGGATGGGACGGAACGCGGATATCAAGGACGGTGTCTTGGTGAAGTAGTGTCATAAACTAAATTGATGTTTTAGAAATCAAGTTGTGTTGTGACTTTTTAGAAATAAAATTCTATCTTGGTGTAGGGACCTATGTAACTCTGATTTTTCTCTGAATAAATGAAATAAAATTGTTTTATAAACGTATCTTTGAACGTTTACTGAGACTCGTGTGCATGTATTATGAAGTAGCACCCCAATTGTTGTATTCCGCTGTTTATCGCATTTTGGGGGTGTTACACATTAAAAAGAACACTATTCTTTTTATCACACATTTGTGAGACACTAAAAAGATTAAACTTTAACTCTCTCACAAAATACACATTTTAAAATCTAGATTACCAGTTTTAATGGTATATTTTCTTGTGATTTTCCCTCCTTTGGTGTTCCCTTCAAAAGCAACATATCCTCCATCTATCTCTTCATAGTCTGTAAGATAAGACATGTTCCTTATCATGTGCCTTGAGCATCCACTATCAATTACTCCTTGATCCTGTAAATCCATTTGTGGATTGCCCTACACATTAGATAGAAAAGTTAGTTTCTTTTGGGGACCCAAGCCATTACTGACTTGGATCTGCCTTGTGCATCAACATAATCAAACTTTTTAGGGTGATTAATGCATTGTTGTGTTTAGAAACATGGTCTAAAACTTTATGCTTTAGTTTCCAAACCCAACAAGCTGAGGCCTTAACAGCATTAAAATTATTTCCCTTAACAGCATTAACAACTGCTTTTGGCCTAGCAGTATTAAATTTTTTACCCCTAATAGTATTTACCTTTTGATTAATATTACTGTTTTTAAATGCTGTGTTCTTATGAATGAGCCTCTTAACAGTTGAATGTGTTGTTTTAGAAAGATATGACATTGGTCTAACAACATTCACTATTGTTTTTAAGTGAGCAACATTAAGTTGTCTAGCAATATTAACCAATACTGATGTTTTTGAAGTATTTTGTCTAGCAGTATTAATTGATACTAAACCAGACTTCATTAGTACTGCTCTTGGAACCAAGTTCCTTTTAGCACAGGGGTGAGTCTTTTTAGCAAAGTTTTGATGATTCACCCTTTGAGAATTGTTCCAAACATATTTTACCATCCTTTGATTTTGAAACTATTTTTGATGGTAATTGCAATCAACCTGCAAATGATCAAAGCTTCCACACACATAACAGGCCTTATTAAACATCTCAAAATTGCTTCCTAGTTTTTAAAACATCATATTGTTCCAATTTCTTTGATTGCCTCTTGGACTGTGAGTGTTTTGCCTATGTAGATCAACTTGTTTAACGATTTCCTAGTAGTTTTTTCTTTTTGTTTAGATTTGACAAACTCTTTCTTAACAATACTTGGCCTAACTGTTTTCTTTTCAATTTTAGGCTGAGACACATCCTCTTCGTCATTATCTGACACTTATTCTTCAATACATGGGGCATCATCATTCTTCCTAACTACCTTAGGCTCTTCTTCACTAGACATAACTTTACAGTTCTCAACTACAGGCTTATTAACAAACTCATCTAAACCAATAAAAGACAAGTCAGGTGTTGGAGGCATGAAATTTCCTATAGGGAGGTGGAACTGCATTATAGTTTTCATAGCTTAAACCTTTCTTGCAATTGTCAACTATCTGACACTCTATGAGCTTGTTTAAACTTTTAGATGCACGTTCAAATTTATCTACATTAAGTTGAATGCCATCTTTTTCTTTTTGAACTATGTCAAGCTTTTTCCTAAGCTCTCTAATAGTTATTTCTCCTATGTGAATTTCAAATTTTAAGCCCTTAATATCTTGTAAATAAATAGACTCATTTGCTTTATACACTTCAAGTTTTTCTTCCACAGACTCTAAACCTGTCTTATAACATAAAACCATTAACTCAGATTTCTTTAAATCTTTTAATAGTTGATCATTTTAAAATTTTAAGAGATTCAATAGTTTCCAAACAAGATTTTGAACAAATAGAATCATTGGATACCTTTGAGTCAGGACTTGAAGATGAGAAAGCCATGAGTGCATAATTAGGCCCTTCCTCTGCCTAATCACTCCAGTCGTATCCACCAAGACCATCACATGACACCAAAGCTGTGGAAGTAGATGTTTCCATAGGCATACTCCTTCTTAAGCTTTCCTTGTTCTTATTGTCTTGATTTCTTGGAGCTCTGCACTCCCTAGCAAAATGTCCCCTTTTGTGGCAGTTGTAGCACTCCACGTTGGACTTATCCAAACCAATAGTCTCATTGCCATTAACAGTAAGCTTCCTTAATGTATTCTTCAAAAAACTTCTTGTCCTCGTAGTCAACATGGCCATTTTCCATCTCAAATCCATCTATTCCATATCATCTGGATGGATTTGTTGCAAGTCCTCATGTACAAGTTGAGGACTATTTGGTTGACTAGCAAAGAATGCATAAATAACAGCATCACTCAAGTTATCAATATTTGTAAAGTTAGTAGCATTAACTTGAGTGCTAGCAGTAGAAACTCTATAAGTAGTATTAGCTGCTTCATTAGTGCTGCTAGTGTTGTTATTTGAAGAGGACATAAAATCCATGTTTTGTGTGCTTGAACTTGAGCTAGACATCCCTTTAAGTTCTGGTTCATACACCTTCAGGTTGTTGTAGAGATCATCCATGCTCATTGTATCCAAATCAGCTTTATTCCTCCACACAACAGCATGTGTGTTCCACTCAGGTGACAAACTTCTTAATAACTTTTGATTAACATCTTCTTGTGAAAGCTTTTCATCCAAAAGCTCCAATTGACTCACAAGCTTTTGAAGCCTATCAAAAGTTTGATCAAGCATATCTGAGCTTGGAGCAGTGAAATTTTCACATTGCTGCTTTAAAAGATTCCTTTGAGTCTTTCTTGTAGTTGCATTCCCACCAAATCTCTTTTTAATAGCTACCAGCAACTTCTTAGCATCATTTATAGAGTTAAACTTTAACTGATGTTCATTGGGAATTTCCATCATTAAAGTACTTCTAGATTTCACCTCTAATCTTCTCTGAGCCTTTTCCTCAACAGTTGTAATAGGCATCACTGTCACAACACCTTCCACAGTTGTTGTTTTTGGCAAGGTTGCACCATTCTCTATGACTTCCCACAATGCATAGTATATCATCTGGATATATTTTTCAATTCTCGTCCTCTATATCTCATACTCACCAGGTTTGAGCATGGGAACTTTGGATGCAACCACCATGTGTGTAGAATCTTGATCCATATCTTTTAGCAAAAACAGGTTCTGCTTATTCACAACTTCTTAACAAGCTTTGATACCACTTATTGATCCCACTTCAATAGATCGAATTCCTTAAGCTTGTTTAAGGTTTAGTTATATTAGATAAATCTAACACAACTATAGTAGAAATTTTGTTTGAATGTATTAAAGATTATGCGGAATCTAATCTTTAATATTAAGAAGAATTATCAATGAAATAGTAATTTATTGAACATACAATTCAACAAATAAGCTCCAATATTATTAATGATAATAATACGAATATTCTCAAAGTATTAAGGTTACAAAGACCTTGAAGATAAGAATTATACAACTAAGATTGATTTTTGGTTTTGGATCTAGTACATCAAACTTTATGCCCTAGGAACTCCTTTTATACACCAAGGAGTCCTAGTCGGCTTACAATACTTCCCTAAGTATCTAAAATCTTTTCTGAACACTTAGCTACTTTTCGAGGTTATTAGTCGAGGGTGTTCGAGATTCTTAGTTTTCCAAATGCTTACTTCATAGCATTGCGTGAGGACACGGCAATACCTTAGTATGGGGGATTTTGGTATGTGTTTAATTACACATACCTTTTACCTTTAAAAACGAGCTAAAATAACCAAAAACGGACTTAAAATGCCAAATATATGCTTGTTTTGCTAATTGTATTGTGCAGGAACGGATAACTAAGAAAAGGACGAAAAACAAAGCCAAAACGACAAAACCGGACTCGGAATGGAAAAGCAGGAAAAGACAAAGTCAAAATCCAAGCCCAAGCCTGAAAAAGTCAACAGAAAGTCAACCCAGGTCAACCCCGAAGCCAAAAAGTCAAGAAAAGTAAGTTTAGGGACTAAACTTGCTAAGTCCCTAATCTTATTTTAAAAGAAGAAAAGAGAAAAGAAAGAGAAGGGGTGAAACTGCCAATTTGGGGAAGTTAAACCACAAGGGGCAAAGCTGCCAAAGTCCCATTCTTTAACAACACAAGGACGTGTACTGTAATTGCAAATATAACCCTTGGGGGGTTATATTGCCAAGTCCTCAAAGCTTTAACAACACAAGGACGTATGGTGCAATAACTAAACACACCATGAGGGGCTAGAATTGCCAAAACCACAAACCTTCACCCCAACAATTCAAAACACTGTTTATCTCTTTCATCCTTTTCCTGCCAAATCCACACACACCCTTGGCATGGGTTTTATCCCTGCCATATGATGCCAAAACCTATCCCCACCTAAACCCCACAACCCACATGGCTTTTCATACACCTTGGCAATCCCATGGCTTCCAATTGGGTTTGATTGATCAAACGGGTGAGATGATGTTGATGAAATTAAAGGGCTAAGATTAAAGCTTTCTTTCCCCTCTCACAAGTAACACAACAAGAATAGAATTCTGCCTATAAAAGCAAGAAGACCAGAAGTGCCAACATATCTAGTTTCTTTTATGTAGTTTTAAGTTTTATGTTTTTAAAAGTTTCATGTAATTTTTCATCATTTGTAAGTTAAATGCTGTCAAAAAGCCGTGTACTTCTTTTGAAAGTTTAATGAAGAACTGTTAAGTTCTCTTTTAAAATTTTGTCTCTACATAAGCTATTTATTTATAAAGTTTCATTGATAAGCTATGAAGAAGGTTTAAACCTGGAAGAAACCTTGGGTTTAAGTATGTTCAGAATTATAAGACTAGGGGTTTAGGATAGGGTTAGTTCCTTATCATTTGGACTCTTTGTAAGTTTCAATTTTTTTTTGTTACTGTTTCATTACTTATCAGCTTATTTGTTTACTTATTATTGCTTATCTCTTGTTATCATTTGCTTAATTGTCTTTAGAATACTAAGTTATGAATCTGTTTTAACTTTCTTTTTACTTTTTAGTTTAAAATTCAGCTTAAATCTTAAAAAGCAAAAATTAAGGGGGTGTTTGGCATAAGCCATAAAAACGGGTCAAAAACTAGTTTGTTGTGGGTTGGGGTCACAAGTGAGTTTCAGCTTAAGGATTTGAGGATATTTAAGTTTGTGTTGCTAAAACTTTTCAAGCAAAACCTGTTTTTCAAGTTCTTACAAGTGTTTTTCAAAACTGTGGTTTTTAAAAAGAAGCTACAAGTGCTTATTTAGTTAAGCACTTGGGATCTTGAGTTTTAGTTCAAAAAGAGTGTCTTTTGTGTGTCTAAAACAAGCTGTTAAATCCTCTTTGTGTCATTTGACTTGGTGAGTCAAAACCACCAAGTTTTTTAAGTGGCAGTTTTCTTTTAAAAACTAAAAGCCCTTTTTCACTCTTAAAAATCAGCAGGTTTAAATGGTATTTGGATTCTTAAAATTGGTGCACAAGTCCATTTCCTAGAGTTCTTTAGCTGTTTTAACTTTTCTTTTCATTTCAAGCTTATTTGACAGCTTAAAATAAGCTGTCAAATTAAGCCTTTGTCTTAGCTTAATTTCCCCTGGTGCAAAGGGGTGATTTTTAAGCCCTTTTTCTTAGCTTTTTAGTGTACTTAAGCCCAATATTTTGGCTTATCTTAAGAGCCCATAAGCTCTTTGATAAGCCCTCTCAAATTCAGTCCTTAGAAAGCCCTTTTACTAGCTTATTTTTAAGCCCAAAGTTGCCTCTTCACTGTTTTTGTTAGGCCTAGTGTAGGAATTGCTTATTTACTCTCTTTGGCTTATTCAGCTTATGTCATAAGCTCATTATTGTTCCTAATTGCTTATTTTGTTTAAGTGTTGAGTTATGAGTGCTTATTTTCCTTTTTCATTGCTTATTTAAGTGTTGACAGCCAAGAAGCTTAGCCTTTTGTTTTTAAGCTTAGTTTAAGTTTATGTCATATAAGCCCTCTCAGCTTATTTAGTTGTAGGATTAGCTCAAAATGCTTATTTAGGATAAGTTAGTTCATTCTTTTAGATTTTTAGTCTTAGCTTAGCTTAAGTGTCCACAAAGTCCAAAAAGACTTGGCTAGTTTAAGCTGTTAAGCTCATTTAAGCTTATGTCGACTTAAAAAGCCCATTTTAAGCTTATTCTTAGCTTTTTAGACAAAAGTGTAGTTTTGAAAATTGTTAAGCTCATCGAGCTTAACAACTTTGTTTTACAAAGTTTTTCCAAAAAAAAGAAAGGAGACAAGGGGTTACCCGGGTGAGCAAGACTCGAACCCGGGTCTCAACCCTCGTACACCTCTCTTTACACAACACACATACCGCTGCGCCCTTGGGACTTTTTCGTTATAGTCCCAAGGGCTTAGGTATTTATACACGTTTTTGGCTTTAAAGCCTATAAGCTGTTAACAGCTTATTTCGGGCTTATTAATAAGCAAATTTTTTGTTTCTTATTTTTCGTAGGTTAGTCATAGTATGAAGTATTTTTAGTAAAATTTTCAGAATTTTTCAAAGTCGTTTAGTATTTTTTATAATTTAATTTCGTTAAAAGTTTAAAAAATTCATAAAAAATACAAAAATTATCAAAAAAATATTTTTCTTTTTTAGAAAATTTTATTTAGTCATATAGTTTGTAGGAAAAATATAAAAATTTTCGTAGGGTCATTTTTACCGGGTGCGGTTTTTTGTCTTGACTCGTTTTTGGGTCAAACGAACTCCGTTTTCGGTCTAGTCTTTTTCATTCTTCGTTATTTGTTCCCTAGAGTCGTTTAGAAGTGAAAATTTCTTCGTAGGGTTAATTTTAAAGATTTTAGGTTTTTCCCCCTTTGTTCGGGATCCGTGCTCTCGTTTTTTAGCTTAATTTCGTAATTTTTAGGTTTTTCTTAAACGTTTTTGTTTGTTATTGTCTAATTTGACTTTCCTCACTCTCAAATCAATTCTCTCCTTCAAACTCAAATCTTCCGACTGTATCGATTTTCCAGCACAGCCTCATTGGGGATTAACGACCCGGGAATAGTCTATACTGCTCCTGGCATTTTTGATTCTTGTTTTTAAATTATATATATTTTATATTTTATTATATTATATATATAGTAAGAAAACAATTAATCAGAAGACCACTTTCACTTGCCCTTATGGGACATTTGCTTACCGACGTATGCCTTTCGGCTTATGTAATGCTCCGGGCACGTTCCAAAGGTGTATGATGGCCATTTTCCATGACATGATCGAGGAAACAATGGAGGTCTTCATGGATGATTTCTCAGTCTTCGAGGATTCTTTCTCGTCTTGCCTTTCCCATTTAAACATAATGCTAAAACGGTGCGAAGACACCAACTTAGTTCTAAATTGGGAGAAGTGCCATTTCATGGTTAAAGAGGGCATTGTCCTCGACTACAAAATTTCTAAGTCTGGGATTGATGTCGACCGAGCTAAAGTTGATGTTATAGCTAAACTCCCTCATCCGACTTCCGGTTAAGGCGTTCAAAGTTTTTTAGGTCACGCCGGGTTATATCGTCGATTTATTCAAGATTTTTCTAAAATCGCCCGGCCGATGACCCATCTTCTTGAAAAAGAAACCCTGTTTGTTTTCTCAAAAGAATGTATTAAATCGTTTAATATACTTAAAAAGAAGTTAAACGAAGCCCCAGTTTTAGTTGCCCCCGATTAGGACCTACCATTTGAAATTATGTGCGACGCTAGTGATTACGCGGTAGGTGCAGTCTTGGGGCAACGTAAGACCAAATATTTTCAGCCTATACATTATGCAAGTAAGACCATGACGGATGCTCAAGCACATTACAACGACTACGGAAAAATAATTTAGCCGTGTTATGCATTCAAGAAATTCCGGCCATTACTTTAGTCCTATCCGAAAACCATAATGTATACAACCCCGTCGGCTCTTTAAGTATCTTCTAGCTAAGAAAAAAATGCCTAAACGAGATTGCTCTAGTGGATTATCCTACTCCAAGAATTTGATGTCATTATTCGTGATAAAAAAGGAGCAGAGAATCTCGCGGCCGACCATTTGTCTAGATTAGAATATCCTCATCAAGGTGATCTCGAGAAAAAGGAAATTACCTAAACATTTCCTCTCGAGACCCTCGAAATGATATCTTTTCATGGTGATTCTAATACCCCGTAGTTTGCCGACATTGTAAATTACCATGCGGGAAATTTTGTTGTGAAAGGGATGTCGTCCCAACAAAAGAAGAAATTCTTTAAGGACGTTAAGCATTATTTTTGGGACGACCCCTACTTGTTTAAGATTTGTGCGGATCAAGTGATTAGACGATGTGTTCACGGCTAAGAAGCCGTTGATATCTTCACGGCTTGCATTAATGGACCCACCGGGGACATCATGGTGCGAACTACGCCGCTAAGAAAGTCTTCGATTCCGGTTTCTATTGCCCAAAAATTTACCATGATGCCCATGACATGGTAAAGTCATGTGACTCATGTCAACGTCAAGGCAAAATCTTGCAAAAAGACGAAAATGTCTCAAAATGCAATTCAAATATGTGAGATCTTTGACGTGTGGGGCATCGATTTTATAGGACCGTTCCCGTCTTCTCGAGGGAACAAGTACATTCTCTTGGCCGTCGACTACTTGTCTAAATGGGTTGAAGCAAAAGCGCTCCCCACTAATGATGTCCGAGTTGTTGTTAAATTCTTGAAATCTCTTTTTACCCGATTTGGAACTCCTCGTGCTATAATTAGTGATCGCGGTACCTATTTTTGTAATGACCAATTCGCGAAGGTCATGCTTAAGTATGGAGTTACCCACCGTCTTTCTACCGCATATCATCCACAAACGAGTGGACACGTAGAGGTTTCAAATGGAGGTTTGAAATGTATTTTAGAAAGGACCGTAGGAGAAAACCGTGCTTCTTGGTCCGATAAGTTAGATGATGCATTATGGGCCTTCCGTACAGCTTTCAAAACACCTATCGGGTGCACTCCTTATAAGTTAGTGTACAAAAAGGCTTGTCATCTTCCTATCGAGCTAGAACACGAGGCCTATTGGGCCTTAAAGCATTGTAATTTTGACCTTAAGACCGCGGGTGATCACCAGAAAGTTTAAATAAATGAATTAAATGAACTCCAAGATCAAGCTTACAAGAACTCTTTAATCTACAAAGAGAAAACGAAGAAGATTCATGATTCCAAGATTAAGAACCGCGTTTTCAACGTTGGTGATCGAGTTCTTCTCTTTAATTCTCGATTAAAGATTTTCTCGGGCAAGCTCAAAACACATTGGACCAGACCGTTCACCGTTGCTCAAGTTTTTCCTTATGGTACCGTCGAGTTATCTCAAACCGACAGACCAAAATTCAAGGTGAATGGTCATAGACTTAAACACTATTTTGGAGGGAACATACCACCAATGGTTGTCCTGGATCTCCAAACTTTTCACATGGACCACTAAATTCAGGGTCGAGTCTGGCTCGTGACTCGGTTAACAAAAACAAGTGCTTCGTGGGTGGCAACCCATGCTTATTACTAGTAGTAGTATATTAGTATAATATTTATTAATAAGTGTGATGTGAGGAGGGCTCGCCTCTTCCTTTCTCGTGTTTCGTGTTTTGTGTTTTGTGTCCAGGATTGCCCAGATTATGAAGACTCTCGTGCTCGTGGTTTTGTCCACCGTCCACTCAAGTTTCAATCCTTATCATTCTTTTATATGGGAATCCGATATCCTAGATCTTATTGATTAACGTTTATCTATTAGCATAATTAATAAACGGCTTTAGATTTGCGTAGAGACCCCTTAATATTTGGATTATGCCTTGAAATTAGTATGGGGGTGACAGTCTCACATTGAGGACAATGTGTAGTTCTAGTATGAGGGGGGAGGGATCTTTTGATTCGATCTTACTTGCATTTGCCTTGTCTTCACGTAACCCTATTTTTCCACCAAAAATATGTGATTTTATGCCAAAACTTAAAATTTTTCAAAAATAGAATATGTGTTTTGACACATAGTTTTATCTTTTTAAGGAATAAATTTTGACTTGATCGAGCATGTTGCGCTCTAGTTTGCCTCTTAACTTATATACATTTAAGCATTTGCTAGTATTTTATACAAGAAGCTTTAAAACGCGAATTCTAGCTTGAAAAATCCAAGAGTTTGCAAGTTTTCATGATAGACTTTAACTATGCAAAGCTTGTTTTTATTAGACTAAGCATTCGCGGATCTTTTTAGTAAAGATTTTAAATTTGCGAAGAACGAAAAATGATAGAGTTTTATATAAGTTAGATGCTAAACATAGAGTAGTTGATTCTCTTTAAGGCTCATAAAGATTAATTGTGGATTTTTGCTCCCACCAGCTTAATAAACATTATATAATTGTTGAATAAATAAATTTTCTTTGGTTTTTGCGATTCTTAGTTTAAATCACTTCGTAGAGATTTCTTCTGGTGAAAGTAAGGTACACATCGAGGTTTTGTCAATGTTGTGGGGAAATAGGCTACCGATTCCTGACGGCTCGCTACCGTTGTCTAGGTAGTTAAAAGACCACAAGACTTAAAATTTGGGTATAATAATAGTTATATAATAAACCGAAGCTGAAATAAGACCACTACCTCTTTCCAGCTTACAACCGATGTGGTAGTCGTTTAAAGGGTGGAGGTAATAATAATAATAAAAACTGTGGGCTGATAAAATTTTACTGCCTCTTACCGGGTCACAACTGATGTGGCAGTCTTCTAAAGAAGGCCCATAGTAAGAATAATAATCCGAGACTAATAAAAATTTGCTGCATCTTGCCGGCTCACAACCGATGTTGCAACCTTCAAAAAGGTCGAGGATCACCGAGGTCGATATAAGACTCCTGGACCATGGTCGGCTCGCATACAGATATGGCAGTTGTTTAAAGGACCGAGGTCTAATAATGTTGCAACAATAATAATAATAATAAAGCCAAATTTCGACTCTGGGGTTATCTATACCCCTAAATCGTGCGAAATTAGAACCTTAATGTGGACCTTATTCTCACCATATCGTCTCTTTAGGAAAGGATTTCAAACTAATTGTGGTCTAAACCGGGTTTACTTTATGTAAATAAGACTTTAATTTATTTGTCATAAATAATAATAATAAAATCTTTAGAGGATTTAAAAATAAGGGAGCGGAAAGTAGCTATGCATTCACAATTAGCATTTATGAGTAGTGTTAGATTCTTAACTTGTATTTAGCAATGATTTCGTTTTTAAGCTTGGTTTGGGGCGGGTGAAAAATCAAGGACAATGAATGTATCCTTTTAGTGTTTCTTGTTCAGTGATCCTTAAAGGTATGATATTAATGAATGATAATAATAAATGCAATAAAACGGTAAAACGGGGGGCGTTTCAAAACTAGTGATTTCTTAATCCCTTAGATGAGCACTTAGCTACTTTTCGAGGTGATTAGTTTAGGGGGATTGGAATTTTTAATTTTAAGCGTGTATTTATATTATCGCGTGAGGACACGGCAATAGCTTAGTATGGGGGATTTTGGTATGTGCTTAAATACACATACCTGTTACCTATTAAAACAAGCTAAAAAGACTAATAATGATAAAAAAAATACATAAAAATGAATTGTATATGTGTATTTCGTAAATTATGTCTTGCAGGTATGGATATATCACAAGCACGGGGATTTTGGTATGTGCTTAAATACACATACCTGTTACCTATTAAAACAAGCACGGGAATGGAAGAGTACAAGAAATCATAGCCGAAGGCGTATACATTCTTAATGGGCTAACCCGTACCTATTTTATTGGGTCGGGTCAGCCCATTAGCATTGTAAATCTCTAATTCCTAAAAGCATTCTAAATATAACAACCAAGTCCAAAACCAAAAATCCATTAATCCAAAACCCCATTTTCTGGCCCAACCTAATACAAAGTCAAAGCCCAAATCCCACACCCAGTCAAAAGTCAGAGTTATAAACGTACGGGTCAATTTTACTGTACCACCATCCCTTTCCCTCCCTTTTTACCCACACAGTACAATCAAACAAGTAGGGTAAAATCAATACACACACGCTTGCAAGTGCTTCTAGAAGGGATTCTCTGACACGTCTGACACTCATATTAGCCACGCTGGCAATCCCCAGCAATACCATTGGCTAGGAAAACGTGTACTTGATCTAACGGATGAAATGATGAGATTGGAGGTGGTTATGATTGAAAGGTTGAGATGAAAGATTGGGGATGCTCCTCAGGCTCTAGATCCTTCTGCTCATGGCTATAAATAGAGCTCTCCTCAACACACAAGGGGGCGTCTAGCTTTTTAGTAGTATAGTAGCTTATTTAGTATGTTAGCTTATTGTTCTTTTTTTATAAATGTAATTTTCTTCTTAAAGCCTTGTAATCTCTTTAATATTAATAAAAGTTCATTTTCAGTTCATAATGTTTAAATTCTATTTTGATCTTAATGTTATTAATGTTTAAATATGTTTAGATTGTCTTAAATAAGCTCAATAAGCTCTCTTTATTACTAATATGCTAGTTTTCATTTAGTTTTCTAAAAGCTAAACTGAAAATTCCTCAAACTTTTGAATAATCCATTAGAAGATAAGCCAGTTCTGAAAGGGCTTATAAGGATTATTCATAAGCTTATTATTAAGCTAGCTTGTTGATTTAAGCTCTTAAGAGCATATTTAGATCCCTGTTTAGCTGGGATCAAGGTACAACTCTTGTCTCATTTTCTAGCTTATTTTCATATTCAGCTTATTGCATTGCTTAACTACTTATTTTTGTTGCTTATTTGTGCTTATTTTATCTTAAGTTAGCTTAATATGATTAGTTTTTAGTTTAAAATAGTTTAGAGTTAGTTTTAATAAAATTTGCCCACTTTTTAGTTAATTTAGCTTATTGTCTTAGCTTATTAGTTATAGTTTATTTCTTAGAGGTTATTTCTTTTTAGCCTTTAATAAACTAAGATCTTAATCTGTTTTAATCTTTTGAGGATTTTTAAGGTCTATTTTAAGCTTAAATCAGGAATTCATGTTTTTAAATGGGTGTTTGGCACAAGCAGTTTTTACCTTGTAAAAACTGCTTGTGTCACTTTTTGTCATTAAGACAGATTCAATAATCTCACATAAGGTCTAAATGAAAGTTTTCATAAGCTAGAATCAAGTCATGTTTAGTTTTGAGGTTGTTTTGTTAAATGCTTAAATATGTTAATGCCTAAATTGGTCTATATTGTTTGAATCTTGGATTTAAATTAATAAGCTTAAGGTGTAGTATTTTCATGTCCCTTTGAGTTCAATTGGCATCAATACTAATCTGTCTTAAGTTTATAGCTTGCTATGGTTCAGTTGAGAGTCTTAGAAAAGTTGCATTTAGCTCAAAAAGTTATAAGAGTATGCAGTTTAATTGTGTCTAGGTTTTTAGCTTATTAAGAGTTTGATTTCGCTTAATTTTAGTTTGTATGTACTTAATGAGTCATGGTCTTCATCTGTTTTTATTTTTTAGCTTTTAAATTTGCTTTTTGGGTATTTTAAATAAGTTACAAATAGGTCATAATATATTTTAGCTTAAATGGTTAGTTTAAATTCCATCCTTAGCGTCTACTGTCTGATAGGTTTTTGGTGCTTTTAAGCTTATTTTATTTTATTTTGAATCTTTTATGCTTATTAAGTTTAGTTCTTTGTCTGTTTTGCTTTTTAGCTTATTTATTTTGCTTAGTAATTCATTAAGTTAGCTTAAAAAGTAGTGGTTAAGCTCTCTTTAGTCCGATTTTAAATCCGCTGTCTTTTTACTTGTTAAATGCTTATTAGCTTATTTTGTTAGCTTATTCCTGTTCTTAAGTGCTAATTAGGTCTAGGATTTGTTCTGTTTTCAGATTATTGGTTTGCTATTAGCTTATTGAATCTTAAAAGCTCAAGCAGTTTAGCTTAAAATCATTTAGTTTAGTTTAGTTAGCTGTCACTTTCTTTAGCTATTTCTGGCTTATCTTTTAAGTTTTAGTTATAAGACCTTTTATTAAATTAGCTTATTTTCACTTATACTTTAGCTTTTTCAAATAAAAAAATAAAAAAAATGTTTTGTCAAAAAGAAAGGCCACAAGTTTCGAACCTGTGACCACCCCTTCACACACCAAACACTTTAACACACACTTCCTCTACCAACGCGCCCTTGGGTCTTTTTCATAAAGTCTTTGCACCATTTATTATTTAACCTCAATTTTAAGTTGTAGCTTAATTGCTTATTTGATTTTTCCTGGCTTATTTATAAGCCCGTTTTAAACATTAGTATTAGTGTTAAGTACTATCAATAATTTTTTGGAATTTTTTTATAATACTTTAGCATTTTTAGTATTATTTTTAGATTAAATCTGTTTTTAATTTATAAAAAATAAAATAAAAATAAAAAAATACAATTCTTTTTTCTAAAATTATTTTAATCATTTAGGACTTTTAAAAATTAGATTTGCATTTTTAGGGGTAAAATTGGAATATTTAGGTTTTTAAGTTGCGTTTTAGAATTCCCGTTATCGTTTTATTGCTTTAATTGTTAGTTCAGCTTATCTTTAGTTGCTTTTGCATTAAGTAGAATTAAAACAAAATTTCAAAATATTTGATATTCGAGCATCAAACAAAATACCTTTGCGGATTTTAAATTCAACTCTTGTCGGGATACGACATCCGGGAGATAAAATATTGGTTGTACTCAAGCAATTTTTATATCAAACGAGATACTCTCTATATTATAATTAATTTGAGATATTTAGGATATATATTTTATTATATATAGACTATTTGGATCGAACCATTGACGATATTTATTTGGTATACGTAATCGAATAAATAATAAATGCTAGTAAAGTAAAGGTAGAGTAAGAAGTGATAGAACCGTGACACAAGTATTTATAATGGTTTGGCTATAAGGACACCTTCCTTTCCCTACTCTACTCTCCAATTTCCCAACTCGAGAGTTCATAAACACTAGTCCATAATCTCCTTGACCGACGGAGAAGCCTCATAACGTCGCTTACACTTTTTTCGGTACAAATCTAGATACCGGGTTCTAATAAAGGTAGAACCAACCTTACGTCGCTTACACTTTTTCCAGTACAAAGCTAAATACTGGGTTCTAACAAAGGTAGAACCAACCTTACGTTGCTTACACTTTTTCTGGTACAAAGCTAGATACCGGGTTCTAACAAAGGTAAAACCAACCCACTGCTATTAAAACTTTTTACAAGGATGAAGTATGTGAGTACAATGAATAAATGATGTACAAGAATCAACAAGAGGACCTTGATATAACGGTGGAGACTAGCAACAAGGAAACTTAAGCTTGATCATCTCGTATGCAATATCGGCAATTTCTTCTAATAAGAGAATCATCTAAAATGAGAAATGAGACTAAACTAGATATGAGATTAAAGAGAGTTATTAGAATGTAAGAGAGATGTAAGAGAGAGGGGTAAAGAAAACATGAGAAATAGCTTGCTATTTATAGAAAAAAATTGTTATTATTCCTCGAATCAGGCGAATCCCTTCTAAAAGGGATCCGGCCAGTGTTAACCAAGGAATCCGGGTCACTCGTAGTGTAAATCTAGAGTTTGGATACCAAATCTTCCAAAATCTTGTGTAATCTTCTAAGATCTTGTGTAAACTTGTAAGATTTAGTTTAGATATGGAAAAATCATGTTGATATCATGCATGATGTAAAATGTAAATATAATTTACATATTTTTGAAAAATAAAAGTATAAGTAACTTTGTGTTACTTGTATAATATGAATTTTTGATGAATGATAAACATAATGAGTTAGAAAAACTATTGGTTTAAAACTTATGAATTTTATTTTCTACTTACAATGATTTTTTGATGGTTATTGATAAAACATAAGAAGATAGTAAAATAGAAATAAATGTTTTTACAACTTATTTGTATTAACAGTCTCTCCTTTTTTGTTGATGACAAAACTTAAAATTATTGGAAGTAAAGTGTAAAATGTATAAGTTTTAAATTGGAGTTTTTTACTTCTTTCTCCCCTTTTTTGTTGAAACAAAAAGAGTGTCGAAGAAAAACTAACAAGTAATGCAATTTGTAGAGATCAACATAAACTTATCCGAAATGAATCAAATGCAATGTAAGAAATATACATTAATTCGAAATGAATCGAATGCCTTGCTCTTTCTTGATGAAAACTCCCCCTTAATTAGGGCGTCAAGGACTCAAGTGGATATGAGTGCTACAAAAACAAATGTTAGTGATATACAACTGGAGTATAAGCTCCCCCTTCCTTTGAGAGTACCTACAAACAAATTATGTTAAAATAAAGGTAATTGTGAAGCCATTGTTTGCCCGGATCAGCCGGGTCCTTTTTAAAAGGGATTCGCCCTTCGTTATAGAAGGGATCCAGGTACCTAAAAGAAAAATTAGATATAAACATGTTTTGTTGAGTTAAGTTAGTACATATATAGTCTAAGGGATAATGAGAAATTAGCATACATGAGGAAAGGCACATGACAAACAACACATGTAATGAACATCCAGATCTGGCAAAATCCTTTGAAAGAATCCGGCTATTTGATGGTAGAATCGTGTGGATTCAAAGACCGTTGGTCAGGGCAAAGGTTTCTATTGTGTGGTCAAGACAAATATACCCAGTCCTGTGAGCATATTTATGAAAGTGTATGGCAAGCAATCAGAGTGCGAGTTTCTTAAGTATACTCCTCGTAAACGTATCATCACAGCACGGGATGTTAGACTAATGAGGTTAGCTTTTGGATTTTTTGGAAGTGACATTTGAAAAGACTGTGAGAGTCAACAAGTAGTCATTCCTATATTTTAGGTTTATTAAGCGTTTGGTTCCATGAGACCTAGTCCTAGTCTAAGTAAATTGAAAGGTTCATGTTTGAGTGGTTTGGTTAGGATATCGACAATGTTATATTCTGAGGAAACCTTCTCTATAGATATGTTCCCTTTTTGTACATTATCACAGAGAAAATGGTTTCGAATTTTTATATGTTTGGTGCGAGAGTGTAGGACGGGGTTTTTGCTGAGGTCGATGACACCTTTAGTGTCACAAAGGACAGGGATATCGTTAAGTTTTATGTCATGATCTACGAGGGCTTGTTTCATCCACAACGCTTGTTGGCATGCCTTGCCTACGGATACGTATTCGGCTTCTGTGGTGGAAATGGCTAGGGAAGTTTGTTTATTGGAGAACCATGATATTATACAGCAACCCATGAAGATGCAAACACCGCTAGTACTTTTATGATCAACATAGTCTCTGGCATGGTCATAATCAGCGTGACTATGGTTTCTACACCTGTTTCTTTGGGATACCATAATCCTAAGTGAGTTGTTCCTTTTATGTATCTAATATTCTTTTAATGGCGTCAAGGTGAGAAGATTTAGGATCTTCTCGAAAACAAGCGCATAAACAAACACAAAACATGATATCCTGTCGACCTGCCATGAGATAGAGTAAACTACCAATCATGCCACGATACGTTGTGTGTCAACGGATTCGTCGTCTTCGTCCTTGGTGAGTTTGGTTTCGGATGACATTGGTGTTATGATAGGTTTTGAGTCTTCTAGTCCAAATTTCTTAAGCATTTCTTTAATGTATTTAGATTGGTTGAAAAGATGTCATCTTCTAGTTGTTTGATTTGTAAGCCAAGGAAGAAATTTAACTTACCCATCATACTAATTTTGAACTCGTCATGCATGATTTTAGAAAAATCGTTGCAAAGCTTTTGACAAGTTGATCCGAATATGATGTCGTCCACGTATATTTGGACAATAATGATATGTGAGTCTCTTTACTTGGTAAATAAGATGTTATCTACCAATCCCATGGTGTAGTTATGTTCTAGGAGGAAGTCTTTAAGTCTATCATACCAAGCTTTAGGTGCTTGTTTAAGACCATAAATAGCCTTTTGAGTTTAAACACATGATTAGGTTCTTTGAAATCGACAAAACCGGGAGGTTGTGACACATAGACTTCTTCATTTATAAACAGTTTAAAAAGGCACTTTTGACGTTCATTTGACAAATTTTGAAATCATTTTGTAAAATCCAAAGTTTGAATTTCATTTGTAGATTTTGACCCTGTTTGCCTTGGTCAAGGGCATTTGGTTGAGATCTGCATTTGTGTTAATATATACGTATACTAATTCACGAATCAATATAACATAAGGTATTTTGTTTTTTTTAAATATATAAAACTTATATATGTACATATATATAGCCGTCCCACATTTAAAAAAAATATTTTGTAATTTTGATTATTTTGTATATTTACTTTCTTTTTATAAAAAAACCTATTTTAAGGGATAATTATTAAAAGGTTTTAGCAAGTATTTTGTGTAATCTTCAAAATGGGAAAAAATTATTTTGCCTCCCCTCCTCCTTCATTTAGACCGGCCCTTAGGGGTGATTTTATAAGAAAATCTTTTATTTTAAAGCTAAACTTATTTTAGGAATGAAGTGTAAAAAGGTTTAATCAAATATTTGGTAATCTCCTAAAACAATAAAAAGATTTTGTCCCCCTCCTCTCTACCCCTTTATAACCGGTCATATTCACCCCTCCATCACCATCATTCTCTTAAAAATCTTACTCCAAAATTTTGTATTCATCCATAGAAGTTGCAAGGAAAAAGAAGGGGTAGGTTTTTCTGATTATTTATTCAAGCTTTGGTGTTCTTAGTGTGGTTTTGATCTTTGATTCCTTGGTGTTTGTTTCTTGTTCTTGTCTCCATCTCCAATCCGTAAGTAATCCATGTCTCTTTGAATTCATTCTTTTGTGTTCCATGATTCCATGCAAGTTTTCATAAAATCATAAAGTGGTAAAAAGGAAAAAACATTTTGTTATGAACTTATTAATTTGTAAATTGGGTAATCTGATTATTATGGCTTAAAATTATGTTTTAAAACCATAGATAAATATTAATGGTGTTATTAATGAAATCATACATGATTAGAAACCCTAGGATGTGTTTTGGTAAAAGAATAGTTAAGGAATTAGGGTTTTAATTCGGGTTTGTTGGTTGTCCAGAATTTGAGTCATGTTCAACGGGGTGAAACTTGATAATAAAAATTGGTTTTAACATGATTCTTGAGCCTAAAGTGAAATTAAATGAGTCTAGTTTCTGGAAAAGTTGAGTTTATATTTTTGAAGGTCGGGAAGGTTGATTTTTAACGGATATAAGATTAAGTGTCAAAACTGCAGATTCTGGCCGAAAATTTCAGTTGTAGTGTTTGATTTTTAATTCGAAAACCATAAGGAGTTAGACTTTAAAACTTGATTTGGTAAATCTTCATGCTATGTGCTACATCCATGATTTCTTTCATAATTTTCTAAGTTGTCTAAGTAGGGTTTTTACGCGTCAACTTTTCAAATGTTCTGCCAGGTCAAAATTCAGGTCAGTTTTGGGTAACAAGGGTCAAAGGGATACTTAAACATGGAAATAAATTAAACCAATGATCATGGGTGTATTAGAAATATGTAGGAACCTCTGTAAATTTTGGTGTAATTTTAAAAGATGTTTTTATGGGTTATTTATGTATGAAAACTTACATTGAATAGGTAGTCAAAATCTAAAAATTTTGGAAAACTTAATTTGGTCAAGCAAACTTTATTTCTGGTAAGATCAAATGTAAAACTACTTAAAAGATATGTAATATACGGTAATCATGGTTCTTGTATATTCGGTGAAGGTGTTGTGATCTCTTGCTTTTGTGTTCATTTCTCTCTGATTGCTTATTCGTTAAGGTACAGATATTTCGTCCTTTTAGTAAAGACATCTTATGACTTGATTCTCATTTGTTTTAGCTACTTTGATTCGTTTGATATTCCGTTTGATTTACTATCCATTCTCATGATCCATTTGATATTCATTGATAATCCGTTTGATTTGATATTCGCAATTATGATTCTGTTGATCCTTGTTTAAATATGAGATTAGATCCGTTATTTTGATTTGATTATTAGTATCTTGTTCACTTATATCTTTTTCCTAAATCTTGCCCAAGCTATTTGAACTAGTCATGGAGGTACCATGACCATGTCATTGATGCACCAATGGCATGACACTATCTGTGGCGGTGTGATTGGTCCACGGCGTTCCCTTTTGTATGTGCACTTATTATGATTTGATTATATATGTCCGTACACTCTCCATTAGAGCTTTGTGTATATGAGATATATCCTTTTTTTTGTTTTCAGGGAGCGTATGGATTTCATCTATGGTACTTTATTTACGTTCAGTTCAGAGTGAATGGTTTGTGTGTGTGCTGTACACCCATTTCACATTTTGTAGGGTACATCTGGAGTTTGCAGCTCTCATGTATAATTTTATATGATATGATATGATACGATGTATGTTGGATTACGTAGTCTAAGCGTGTGGCATGCTTTAGACTTTTGTTGTACTCTTTTGTTATCCTTAATTCTTAATTATCACTTATTATTTCGTATGACATTTGTTAAGCAGATTCTCATGATCTGTTTTGTTCATTCTTTTATCTTATTACCATTGTTGTTATTATATCTATTCACTTAGCGTTAGCTCAGCCGCATTTTCTTTTCCTACAGCATGTACTAAGCGGGAAGCTGGGATTTGAGTGTTGAGAGTAGGAAGCTCTTAGAGGACCGACCCTTGATAGATTCCCTTTTGATTTTGATTTATGTTTTAAGACCTTTTCTTCTGAAGATTTCTTTCATTTGACTTTGTTGGAATTTAATACTTTTGGAAGTCATTTGT
Organism: Tanacetum coccineum; assembly: GCA_026074375.1. Taxonomy (NCBI): domain Eukaryota; kingdom Viridiplantae; phylum Streptophyta; class Magnoliopsida; order Asterales; family Asteraceae; genus Tanacetum; species Tanacetum coccineum. Next base: position 10,795 of record BQNB010042053.1, on the reverse strand, counting down.
TTCATGACTTAGTATTTTTATTTAATAAAGTCTTCCGCTTGCGTTTATATGTTCTGATATGACACCATAACGTAACTCTTGGTCTTTTTATCGGAGCGGGATGTTACACATTTGCACAAGCATATGCAAGAAGGATTCTTATAGACTCTAATCTTGCTATGGGAGCATATGTCTCGTCGAAATCTATTCCTTCTTGTTGGTTGTATCCTTGTACGAGAAGCCTAGCTTTGTTTCTAGACACTACACTATTTTCATCTAACTTGTTTTTGAAAACCCATTTTGTACCAATGACGGTTTGATTTTTAGAAGGTGGGACAAGGTTTCATACATCATTAGTTACGAATTGGTTTAATTCTTCTTGTATAGTCATTATCCAACTTTTTTCCTTAATAGATTCTTTAATATTTTCGGGTTCTACGGATGACACAAAACAAAAGAAATTACTTTGATTACGTGCTTGAGACCTCAAGGTTCTTTCGTTTAATTTTCCTATGACGTTTTCTAGGGAATGATATTTGGCTTCTTTGATGTTTACAATTTCTTTGTTTAATGGTCTATTTTCCTTGTCTTCTATTTCTTCTATATGGTTTTCTATGATTTGACTTTCAATTATGTCATCATATACTAAAGATGATGACTTTAGAGGATAACTTTCGTCAAATCTTGCATTTAAAGATTTTTTAATTTTCATGTTTTCTTTGTTCAAGATTATATAGGCCTTGCTATTGGGGGAATATCATAAAAATACGCCTTTGGTCGATTTATGGTCAAATTTAATGAGGTGATCTTTGGTGTTAAGGATGAAGCATTTGCTACCAAAAACCTTGAAGTATTCTAAGCAAGGCTATACCTTTAAAGAGTTCGTGTGGAGTTTTTCCAAGGAAAGGTCTAATGAATATTCTATTTAAAATATAAGTGGAGGTGTCAACGGCATTACATCAAAACTTTTGAGGGATATATTGTTCATTTAGCATAGTATGATTCATTTCTTGTAAAGTTCTATTTTTACGTCCAACTACCCCGTTTGATTGAGGAGTGCGTGGAGCTGAGAAATTATGAGTTATACCATTAGTGTCACAAAAGCTCCAAATTGTTCCTCGTTATCAAATTCCCGACCGTGGTCCAAATTGCACCTCGTTATCAAAGGCTTCGTTTTTGTTTTTCAAAAATCTTGTCCATGTATATCTAGAGTAATCGTCAACTATGACCAAAGTATAGTAGTTTCCTCTATAACTTTGGACGGCCGACGGACCAAACAAGACCATATGTAAAAATTCTAGACTTTTAGTAGTAGAAACCATATTTTTAGCCTTATGGCTCGTGTGAACTAGATTTCCTATGTTACAGGCATCACAAAAATGATTTTCAAATTTTAGTTTTGGTAAATTTCTAAAAAGTTCTTTAGATGACAACGATTGTATAAGTCACATATTAGCGTGATCTAATCTTTGATGCCATAGAGTCAAAGTATCATCTATAGAGGTTAGACAAAGTTTATCTTTAGGTGAGTTACTAACTTTCATTACATAAAGTCTATTTTTCTTAATTCCTCTTCCTATGATAATGTCGTCTTTAAGTATTTCGCTACCGGTTTCACTAAATACTACCTTACATTTTTTATCACATATTTAGCTTATGCTAAGTAAGTTAAAATTTAGATTTTCTACATGACTAACATCATTAATAGTTAAGGAGTTGTGAGTAATCGTACCTTTGCTGGTGATCTTGCTTTTTTTGTTACTACCAAACACTACATTACCTCTATCATAGGAATCATAAGTAGAGAATAAGCTTTTGTTACCCGTCATATGTCTTGTACACCCACTATCCTCGATTCACTCATCCGATTCTAATTTAACCTTTAGACATACCTAAAAGCAAGAAAAAAATCATGCATTTGGTCAACAATATCTCATGTGTCCTTTAGCATTATACATACCATTTGGTTGGTTCATATAAAGAAATGGTGGGTATGGTCCCCAAGAGGGAAAGTTTGGTGGTTGAAATTGGTATCCATATGTGGTGAATAGTTCTAATTCACTTGGTTGTAGTTACTTTTAGGAAAGACGGTGTTTGGTCTTCTACGAGGCGTTTTAGGTCGTGTTTTGATTTTACTTTTTACAAGCCCTTGACCAAGTTTTAAAGCCGAGGGTTGTTTGGTATTTCCTATAGTAGTACAAGGTGTGGTTTTCTTAGTTATTTGAACAAAATTGGTTTTATTTTGCAAAAACGGTTTTAAATTTATACCAACTGCTAAAGTTGTGCGGATCCCTTTGGAAACGCTAGCCAGATCCCTTTCAGAAAGATATAGGTGAGCCGGATCCTCAGTAACATTTTTAGCAGCATTTTTACTAGTTTTTCCCATTTTAACTTTGCTAGTCGAAGCCTTATGTTTGGTGAATCCTATACCCTTTTTATCATTATGTAATCTTTGATTTTTAAGCATTTCTTATGGAAAATGACTATTATTTTTGAACTTAGATTCATTTTTAGTACAAAGATCGATACATGATTTACATTCTTTATTAATTGCCTTATTTTTCGCTAGGCTTTTTAATCTTTCCTTAAGTTCGAAAACCTTCAAATTTAGTTTTTAAATGCTTGTTTTTGTTGATTTTTCTAAGACTTATTTTACACAACTTGTTATATTCGTTTTGAAAAGTTTCATGTGCCATGAGACATATCTCATCTTTCTTGAGACATATCTCGTCTTTCTTGAGGTCTTCGTCCTCATCACTAACGCTCCATGCCCCTTCAACAAATGCCTTTTGGTCATTGTAGGAGTGTTTGGGACAATCACTTATAAAGTGATTTAGATCGCCACACTTGAAACACTTTCTATCTACCTTTCCCCTCTTGTGTTCCTTTGCTCTTCGGAAGGCCTTTTTGTCGTCGTGTGGTTGTCGGGCAAATTTTTCTCTTCTTCTAAAAAACTTATTGAAGTCCTTTACTGTCATGGCATATTCTTTATCTTCATTATCCGAAGACGAAGATTCTTCGTCACTTGACACCTTCTTGGCTTTTTGAGCTAGTGACTTGTATTTTTCTTTCTTATTTGAGGATGCCTTGGGGTCCTTCTCAAGCTCTACTTCATAGACTTTCAATTGCCGATGAGTTCATCAAGAAGTAGTGTTGACAAGTCCTTTGATTCTTTAATAGCCGTCACCTTTGGACATCATTTGGTTGGAAGAGCCCTCAAGATTTTTATAACATGATTATGACCTGAAAAAGAATCGTCAAGTGCTTTTAGAGATGTAATTATTGTATTAAATCTAGTAAATGTGCAATCAATAGTTTCATGGTTGGAAATCAAAAATTGTTTGTATTGTTGAACAAACAAATCTATTTTATTATCTTTGACTTGTTTATTGCTTTGATGAGTGATTACAAGTGAGTTCCAAATCTCTTTAGCCGTTTTACACATAAAGATCATTTCATACTCCTTTTTAGGCAAAGCGTTATATAAAACCATTTTAGCCTCATTGTTTTTAAAAAGCATCTTTTTATTATCATCACTTAGTCTTTCGCAAGGAAGAGTTTCATCCCTACCGGTACTAGTGTTTCTAAAAGAGGGTTTGTAATCACCATCAAAAATAATATGCCAAAGATCAATATTTTTAAATTTCACATAAGTTTTAAATCTATTTTTCCAATAGATAAAATCATTAGCTTCAAAGAGAGGTGGCATTTGCATAGATTGACCCTCTTTGTAGTTTTCTAAATCCATTTGATCGTTTAAAGGTTAAAATAAAATATATTTTAAAAAACTTTAGTAACCTTGCTCTTGATGCTAATTGTGAAAAACTAGAAGGGGGGGGGGGGGTGAATGGTTTTACCAATTTAAATTTATGTTTCAAAATTATATAGATCAAGTTTATGTGAAGTTGAGAATATTGATTTGGTATACCTAAGCAAATAAATAATAAATTCAAGTAAAGTAAAGGTAGAGTAAGAAGTGATAAAACCGTGACACAAGTATTTATAGTGGTTCGGCTACAAGGACATCTTCCTTTCCCTACTCCACTCCCCGAGTTCGTAAACACTAGTCCACAATCTCCTTATCCGGAGGAGAAGCCTCACAACGTCGCTTACACTTTTTCCAGTACAAAGCTAGATACCGTGTTCTAACAAAGGTAGAACCAACCTTACGTCATTTACAAATTTTTTGGTACAAAGCTAAATATCAGGTTCTAACAAAGGTAGAACCAATCCAATGCTATCAACACTTTTTACAAGGATGATGTATGTGAGTACAATGAATAAATGATGTACAAGAATAAACAAGATGATCTTGATATGATGGTGGAGACTAGCAACAAGGAAACTTGAGCTTGATCGTTTCGTATGCAATATCGGTAATTTCTTCTAATAAGAGAATCACCTAAAATGAGAAATGGGACTAAATTAGATATGAGATTAAAGAGAGTTCTTAGAATTTTAGAGAGATTTAAGAGAGAGGTGTGAAGAAAACATGAGAAATGTCTTGCTATTTATAGGCAAAAGTTGTTACTATTCCCCAAATTAGGTGAATCCCTTCAAAAAGGGATATGACAGTGTTAACCAAGGGATCTGGGTCACTGGTAGTGTAAATCCAGATTTTGGATACCAGATATCCCAAAATCTTGTGTAATCTTTTAAGATCTTGTGTAATTTTGTAAGATTTAGTTTAGATATTGAAAGATCATGTTGATGTCATGCATGATGTAAAATGTAAATATAATTTACATATTTTTGTAAAATAAAAGTGTAAGTAACTTTGGGTTACTTGTATAATATGTATATTTGATGTATGATAGACATAATAAGTTAGAAAAACTATTGGTTTAAAACTAACTTATTTTATTTTCTACTGATAATGATTTTATGATTGTTATCGACAAAACATAAGAAGATCGTAAAATAAAAATAAATGGTTTTACGGCTTATTTGTATTAACAAAAGCTCCCAAAACCACTTCTCAAACTGAGAAATTAGAACCTAAAGGCAAAACGCCTATAGCTAAAGCTGGATGCATGATATTAATTTCAATATTAATGAACAACCTGCTGTCCAAAATAAAGGAAAAAAGGTGGGCCTCTCCCAAAATAGGCCGCTAGAACTTAAACTGGCCATTCTACAAAGAAAAAGAAGTATGTAATGGCCAAGGACAAAAACCTAAGCCAGCATTCCGCCTCCACACCTATGGTTGCTGAAATGCATAAAGAGGACCTGTAAGCAGCCAGTGTCCAAACATATTTAGGAGGCACTGGTAAAGAACGAACCAACCCTCAGGACATGTAGTTTCAACTTTTACTATTGTCCACTATGAGTCTGCATTAGGACATGATGCTTCAGCAAATTTCACAACTGAAGCTGATCCTAGAAAATCTTATCCTAATGATTCCTTATCTAAACAACAAGGTAATGATGAAGGAACCATAAACATTTCATTTGATCATTTTATTGAAGGAACTAACCTAAGTGTTCTTGTAGACAAAACCCAATCTGCTAGAGATGGGTTAGACACTGTCCAACCTGAGCATGAAACTAACAAAGGATCCATTGATGAATTGTTTAGAATGGACTCTGAAAAGGATGATCAAAGCTTTGTTAGTGATGATGATGAAATCAAACTGGAAGACTTGACAGAGTTGATCAAAGATAAAGGTACTGCAACCATGGACTTGGATTCACCAGAAGATGATCAACCACTTCTGATTTCCAGTAAAGATGAGCCTGGCATTAATGCTGATACTCAAGTTGAAACTGAACACACGTTAGTTCCATAGCCACTTCATTCACTAAAGTCGATACAGATTCATAAGCTGACTAACCAAGTTCTTATTCTTCAATCTCAGAAACTCAAGCTGGAGAAAGACAAGGCAGCCGCTAAAGCTAATGCTGCCTCATTGACTGCTCAACCATCATTCCCAAATGTTCAACATCTCATAGAGCTAGTGGTAAATGCACTCAAACCTGAACTTACTCAACTTCTCACAAATCATGGTTCCAGTGCCTGCAACCAAACTAAGTTGAAAGAGCTCCCCTCTAAATTCAATGCAATACATAGGGCAGTGGGAGATTTAAAATAGTACATGAAGAAGCTAGAAATTGAAGTTCTAGGTGACTTGAAAGTACTTCCTAGGAAGCTTGAGGAGTCTCAATTTTCCATTTCTTCTCTTACATTCAAGGTTGCAGACATTGAAAACATCAAGCTAGATATTCCAGCTGGATTACTTGTTTTGCAAGAGTAGATTTCCTCACTCAATGCTCCGCTCACCAAACTCAAGGTTTTAGATGCTCTACCTAGTTTGTTGAACAAAGTTGTTGAATCATTAGACATGACCACTGTTATTGAGTCAGCATCAAAGAAACCTGGTGATTAGAATGTTCTTTTAGCAGGCCAAGCTGGCACTCACCCTGCTGAAGAGGATAAAAACACAGGATAAGTCACTATCACTCAGCTCTTTCAAAGAAAACATGCAAAGGATGGTGCTAATGCAAACCTGAACAAACAACCTCAAACCATTCCAACTACCATTCTAACTACAACTACACTTATCAATCTAACAACCCTATCATTCCAATTACCCTTTATCACTAGTCCTAAAAAGACCTCCCCTCAGACTGAGAGGGAAATCTTCAAGACAAAGGAAAGAAAGCAATGACTCATGAAGAGGTTGCTGAAGAAGAGTCTCATAGTGGCTCTGTTGCTAAAATTAGACTTACAGGCTCCTTGGTTGAGACCTTAAAACAGAAACCCCTCAAGAAATTCACCTACATCAATGAAAAGGATGAAACATTCCAAATGACTCGATATGAAATAGAAAATAAAAGGGTATTAAACATGCTATCAAAGTTAATGTTGCCAAGTCTGAGATCAAGAAAAGCAAGAAAGATTTGATTGATTTAGTGGGTTTGGAAGTGGTTGAAAATATGTACAAGGATAAGGTAAAGTATGACAAATACCGCCTTAAGATGCTAAGAGAATGGCTTAGGGTAAGATCACAAATTGTGATGTGCTTTTAAGGGAAAGGGTCCTATAACCATGAAGGTGTATAGAGATGATGGTTTAGAGGAAATCATTCACAACTTCAAATATAGTGACTTACACTTGGGTGAATGGAAAGAAGTTATTGATGCTTATCCTAAAAGGACTAGAGCTGGATGAACCACCATATACACTCAGATGAGGCAAAGGCTGGATGCCCTTCATCAAACTAAAGCAGAGCTAGAACTGGATCTCAACAAACCACTAGAGGTACATGATCTAATTATCAAGCTGAACCTTAATGAGGTGTCATTTTATACACTTTTTTGGGGCCTTTTAACTCCTTAAATCATGCAAATATGGCTAAATATTATACTTAATCGTTTATTTTTAATGTTTTAGTATTTAGGAAGAATTTGGAGAAAAAGCACGTGACTTGGGCTCGATTCGGGAAGAAGCTGGACAAAAATACAACTTTTTAAGCTTGCGACTTCCATTCTGACGCCTTCACCAAAAGTGCCCAGAAAGTGTGTTTTGAAGATATTTTATGACTTCTCAAGTTGTGGAGACCGCGTCAGAAATCACTACTAACACTGTTAGGATCAAGTAATGACGACGCCACAACGTTTATCACTAGTCCTAAAAAGACCTCCCCTCAGACTGGGGGGGGAGGGGGAATATTCAAGGCAAAGGAAAGAAAGCAATGACTCATGAAGAGGTTGCTAAAGAAGAGTCTAATAGTGGCTCTGTTGCTAAAATTAAACTTACAGGCTCCTTGGTTGAGACCTTAAAACAGAAACCCCTTAAGAAATTCACCTACATCAATGAAAAGGATGAAACATTCCAAATGACTCGATATGAAATAGAAAATAAAAGGGTATTAAACATGCTATCAAAGTTAATGTTGCCAAGTCTGAGATCAAGAAAAGCAAGAAAGATTTGATTGATTTAGTGGGTTTGGAAGTGGTTGAAAATATGTACAAGGATAAGGTAAAGTATGACAAATACCGCCTTAAGATGCTAAGAGAATGGCTTAGGGTAAGATCACAAATTATGATGTGCTTTTAAGGGAGAGGGTCCTATAACCATGAAGGTGTATAGAGATGATGGTTTAGAGGAAATCATTCACAACTTCAAATATAGTGACTTACACTTGGGTGATTGGAAAGAAGTTATGGATGCTTATCCTAAAAGGACTAGAGCTAGATGAACCACCATATACACTCAGATGAGGCAAAGGCTGGATACCCTTCATCAAACTGAAGAAGATCTAGAACTGGATCTCAGCAAACCACTAGAGGTACATGATCTAATTATCAAGCTGAACCTTAATGAGGTGTCATTTTATACACTTTTTCAGGGCCTTTTAACTCCCTAAATCATGCAAATATGCCTAAATATTATACTTAATCGTTTATTTTTGATGTTTTAGTATTTGGGAAGAATTTGGAGAAAAAGCACGTGACTTGGGCTCGATTCGGGAAGAAGCTGGACAAAAATACAACTTTTTAAGCTTGCGACTTCCATTCTGACGCCTTCACCAAAAGTGCCCAGAAAGTGTGTTTTGAAGATATTTTGTGACTTCTCAAGTTGTGGAGACGGCGTCAGAAATCACTACTGACACTGTCAGGATCAAGTAATGACGACGTCACCACGTTTATCACTAGTCCTAAAAAGACCTCCCCTCAGACTGAGGGGGAAATCTTCAAGGCAAAGGAAAGAAAGCAATGAATCATGAAGAGGTTGCTGAAGAAGAGTCTGATAGTGGCTCTGTTGCTAAAATTAGACTTACAGGCTCCTTGGTTGAGACCTTAAAACAGAAACCCCTCAAGAAATTCACCTACGTCAATGAAAAGGGTGAAACATTCCAAATGACTCGATAGGAAATAGAAAATAAAAGGGTATTAAACATGCTATCAAAGTTAATGTTGCCAAGCCTGAGATCAAGAAGGGCAAGAAAGATTTTATTGATTTAGTGGGTTTGGAAGTGGTTGAAAATATGTACAAGGATAAGGTAAAGTATGACAAATACCGCCTTAAGATGCTAAGAGAATGGCTTAGGGTAAGATCACAAATTATGATGTGCTTTTAAGGGAGAGGGTCCTATAACCATGAAGGTGTATAGAGATGATGGTTTAGAGGAAATCATTCACAACTTCAAATATAGTGACTTACACTTGGGTGAATGGAAAGAAGTTATTGATGCTTATCCTAAAAGGACTAGAGCTGGATGAACCACCATATACACTCAGATGAGGCAAAGGCTAGATGCCCTTCATCAAACTGAAGCAGAGCTAGAACTGGATCTCAGCAAACCACTAGAGGTACATGATCTAATTATCAAGCAGAACCTTAATGAGGTGTCATTTTATACACTTTTTCGGGACCTTTTAACTCCCTAAATCATGCAAATATGCCTAAATATTATACTTAATCATTTATTTTTGATGTTTTAGTATTTGGAGAAAAAGCACGTGACTTGGGCTCGATTCGAGAAGAAGCTGGCCAAAAATACAACTTTTTAAGCTTGCGACTTCCATTCTAACGCCTTCACCAAAAGTGCCCAGAAAGTGTGTTTTGAAGATATTTTGTGACTTCTCAAGTTGTGGAGACGACGTCAGAAATCACTACTAACACTGTCAGGATCAAGTAATGACGACGTCCCCACGTTTATCACTAGTCCTAAAAAGACCTCCCCTCAGACTGAGGGAGAAATCTTCAAGGAAAAGGAAAGAAAGCAATGAATCATGAAGAGGTTGCTGAAGAAGAGTCTGATAGTGGCTCTGTTGCTAAAATTAGACTTACAGGCTCCTTGGTTGAGACCTTAAAATAGAAACCCCTCAAGAAATTCACCTACATCAATAAAAAGGGTGAAACATTCCAAATGACTCGATAGGAAATAGAAAATAAAAGGGTATTAAACATGCTATCAAAGTTAATGTTGCCAAGTCTGAGATCAAGAAGGGCAAGAAAGATTTGGTTGATTTAGTGGGTTTGGAAGTGGTTGAAAATATGTACAAGGATAAGGTAAAGTATGACAAATACCGCCTTCAGATGCTAAGAGAATAGCTTAGGGTAAGATCACAAATTGTGATGTGCTTTTAAAGGAAAGGGTCCTATAACCATGAAGGTGTATAGAGATGATGGTTTAGAGGAAATCATTCACAACTTCAAATATAGCGACTTACACTTGGGTGAATGGAAAGAAGTTATGGATGCTTATCCTAAAAGGACTAGAGCTGGATGAACCACCATATACACTCAGATGAGGCAAAGGCTGGATGCCCTTCATCAAACTGAAGCAGAGCTAGAACTGGATCTCAACAAACCACTAGAGGTACATGATCTAATTATCAAGCTGAACCTTAATGAGGTGTCATTTTATACACTTTTTCGGGGCCTTTTAACTCCCTAAATCATGCAAATATGGCTAAATATTATACTTAATCGTTTATTTTTGATGTTTTAGTATTTGGGAAGAATTTGGAGAAAAAGCACGTGACTTGGGCTCGATTCGGGAAGAAGCTGGACAAAAATACAACTTTTTAAGCTTGCGACTTCCATTCTGACGCCTTCACCAAAAGTGCCCAGAAAGTGTGTTTTGAAGATATTTTGTGACTTCTCAAGTTTTGGAGACGTTAAAAATCACTACTGACACTGTCAGGATCAAGTAATGACGACATCACCACGTTTAGTAGCCGACAAAGAGAAATCGTAGGAAGGTTCGACGGGCAAACGGTGTCAGGAAACCCTAGTGACGCCGTCAGAACCCAATGTCTATATATACAAACCTTTATTTTTCATATTTTCGTGTGGAAACTTGGG
>BQNB010042052.1:42500-46379 GCA_026074375.1 Tanacetum coccineum | reverse complement strand
CCCCTTCAATGGCTGAGATTGCTACAAGGCGAATGGATGGCTAGGATTGAGCATGCTACTTTCTACTCTCACAGCTAACACATCCCAACACAAAGAAAGGGCAAAGGACTTGTATAAAAGGAAAAAGACCAAGCCGAAGTCACTACACCATTTTTATGTTTTTTTTAGCTTAATTTTAAATTCCAAGTCTTTCTTTTAATCATTTAAGTGTAACTCAGTTGGTTTAAAGCTATATGTTGTAACAATTTTCATTTTTAATATAAAAGTTAAGAAGTTTGTGAAAATCACCATTGTCGAAATTTGAACTATGATTTAGGCTGTTTAATTCTGTTTAAGTTGTTTAAACATATGTTAAAAGTTATTAAAATTCATTTGTGATCCCTTTCTCAGCTTAATTACCCATAAAAAACAGTTAAAAAACCTTTTTTATAAATTAAGGGAGTGTTTGGTTTAGCATGAAAATGGGTCAAATGGTTGTTGCCATGGGTCAAGCTCACTCAGCCAACTTTGGCTGAGTGTGTAGGCTTTATTAAGCCTTTTTAATCACAGCTTTTAGTGTAAGAATAAATTTTTAAGTGTCTTTTGGTTTCTGTCAAATATTGAATAAGCTAAAATGAGCTTAAGTGCTCAAGCTGCTTATGCAGCTTAAGCACACTAATTTTGTGCTTGTTGTTTGTGTTTCTAGCCAAATAAACCAACCTTGTTGCTGTCCCTTTGGTTTGACCAAGTAAGAGTCAAAAAGTTAGTGTGCATGATTTTTAAAAATCAGCCAACTTGCACCCCTTAAACCAGCATGTTTAATTAAGCCCTAAGCTCTTAGGTTTTGAAAATAAGCTCATTGGAGACCCCTTTTAATCTGTTTGTGGTTTGTTTTGACTCAAAAGCTCATAAGAGCTTATTTTTCATAAGCCCAAAAAGCCCCTAGCCACTGTATTGCCTTACCCTGGTGCTGAGCACCATAACTCAGCCCATTTTTCTTGCTTATTTTGTATTAAGCCTTAGGATCTTTTAGCTTTTATTTATAGCCTTTTACTAGTCCTTTAAGCTCCCAAGATCTTATAGCTTATTTCCCCCTTTAGGTTAGCTTAAATCTAGCTTAAAGTCACCATTTTTCTGTTTTCTTTTAAAACTGTCAATATAGCTTATTGGCATATTAGCTTATTTTAGGGCTTATTAAGTGACCTAGCTTATATTTAGGGTACCCTTAGGTCTAGTAGCTTATTCAACTAGTTTCTAGCTTATTTTGCAGCTTAAAACCTCAAAGAAAAAGCAAATAAGCTCATAAGCTTAATAAGTTTCTGTCAGCCCCATAAGCTCACATTTCTAGCTTATTTAGTTCACTTGAGCTTATGCACCTTTTATGAAAAATACTCCCCTCAAGCCCCTTAACAGCTTTGCTTCTTTGGCTTTTTGATAATAAGCACTTTGGACCCACCTTGTAATCGGGGTCCACCTCAGGGACCAATTGTGTAATTTCCTCTTTTATAGTTACCTTTGTTAGTCCCTGTGGTTAGTTAGCCTGTTACCCCGTTAGTCCTTTCAGTCCTTTCATTGTTAGTCCCTTAGGTTAACCACAGTTAGTTTATTTAATTTAATTAATATAAATTAGGTTTAATTTTAATTAGTTTAATTACTTTTTATTTAAACAGTAAAATTTGGGCATTTTTATATTTTTAGAATTGTTAACTTTTTCTTTATTTAATTTTATTTTTTCAGAATTTTTATAACTTTTATTTTTTGTCTTTTTCTATTTTCTTAAGTTTAATTAGTTATTAATCTTTAAAAATTCATAAAAAATCCAAAAATTAATAAAAAAATATTTTTCTTTTTTATAAAATTTTCTTTTGTCATTTAGTGTCTAGGAAAAATATAAAATTTAGTGTAGGCTTAATTTTTCTTTAAATTTCAGATCTAGACCCGTTTTACCGGGTGCGTTTTACCGTTTCTTTTCGTTTTACATTCAAACGACCTCCGTTTTAGTTCTAGTTTTCTTTATTTTTCAAATTAAGTTAATTAGAATTTAATTTTGATTTTTAATTTAATTTAGCATTTATTTTCTTAATTTTTAATATTTAGGTTTCCCGATACCTGATTCTGTTCCCCGTACTTTAGTATAGATTTAATTTTAGGATTTCCCTATAACTAATTTTGTTTCCCGTAGTTTTTAAGATCCCCATTTCCTATATCTGTTTCCCGTAGATTAAATTAGGTTTTATTTAATTAATTTTAATTATATCAGTGTTTCCATCATATATTCTCCATCATTCAATTTCTCATCAAACCAGGATTACTTTCAATTGCAGCCTCGTTGGGACATACGACCCGGGAATATCTCTTCCGGAATCTTTTTATAATTGATTCTCCCTTATATATTTTATTTCTAAGTAGGTCTTGACTTTTTACCTTGGTCAAGGGCATTCGGTCAGGATCTGCATTAGGGTTGCTATATAAGAGTGTACTATATCACGAATCAGTGACGGATCACTATTAAGAATTGCTTCGAGGAGAAGAATGTCCCCATCAGGGTGATCTATATGTTGGAATCATTTCCGGTGAAGTTGGATCATCCTCTATAGCAAGAAAAGAGTCGGCTTCTTCGAAAAGGAGAAATCACTGTCCCCGAATGGAGTTAAATTCGGAGATGCAGTGGAGACGATTGGATCATAGTAAGGAGTGGGATTGCCACTCGAGATCACATTAGAAAAACCAAGAACTTCTTAAGAGTATTCTTCACAAGCCATATCAATGACGTCAATTCGGTTTGCCTATATGTTGTAATTTAGCCGTGTATCTCGAAGTTTGGTCTAGATTAAATGTAATGGCCTCTCTGCCAACACGAAGGGTTATTTCACTTCGTTATTACATTATCAATGCTGACTGGTCTTTAGAAACTCCATCCGTGAACTTAAAAGGTACTCGGGGGTCTGGTTCAAAATCTACGACTACAAAATCTGCAGGAAATTGGAACTTTCCCACCGTTACATAGACATCTTCAGCGATACTGATTGGTTCAGAGATCGAGTAGGTCCGCTAGCTCTAGTGTCTTGCAAGTCGGGGTTAGTTTAGGAAGAGCGAGATTTTTCCATACGGAATATGGCATAAGATTAATGCTTGCTCCAAGATCGGCCAAGGCGTTGTAAGTATTAATCCCGGAGAATTCACATGGAATAAGAAATCAGCCAGGGTCTCCAAGTTTCTTTGGTAACTTGTTTAGGATGACCGCTGAGCAATTCTCGTTCAATGGAGTTCTAGCCATTTCACTCAACTTTTCTTTGTTTCCGATTAAGGTTTTTAGAGTCGAGGCCAAATTTTGCTAGAGCATCAGGCATCGTAAAGCTAAATTTGAAACTCAATCTTCTAAAGATTTCGTAGAATTTCTCCAATTCGGTCGTTAGGCTTTTTCACGGGACGTCTTTCATCATTTTCTACTTAAAGGGAATGGTTATTGTTGCTTTTTGGTTAGGCATGAGCACTAACTGGAGCTATTTACGGGCTCAGAGGAGCTCAGAGATTGATTCATTATGGACAATAGGGACAACCAGAGGTTGGACGTCTTCGGTGCTTCCATTATTAGTAAGAGGCATCGTGTCCTTTATGACCTCGGTCTCACGTTCCACTACTTTATGAGAAGAAGTAGTAGGAATCGTGGGTCCTTTGTAAGCAACACCACTTCGAGTGGTAATTCCTTTCAAGTCCTCCTTCGGGTTAGTAACGGTGTTAGTAGGGAGAGTTCCTGAAGTAGAGGCAGTATTGGAAGTGACAAATTTGGAAAGCATGTCCGTGAGATTGGTCAATTGGTTTTGCATGTTTTGACCTTGAGTTTGCATGTTCCTCATCACAGCATCATTAGCCTTTACGTAGGCTTGGAAATCTTCCTTG
>BQNB010042052.1:0-37500 GCA_026074375.1 Tanacetum coccineum | reverse complement strand
GGATTAGTTTTAAGTACCTATGCATTTGGACTTTGGTAAGTTTTAACGTCTTTGTTCCTGTTACATGCGTTTATCAGCTTATTTATGTGCTTATTAGTCTTCATTCTTGTTCAAATTGCTTATTTGTTTTCACAATGTCAAGTTATCAATCTGTTTTCATTTTCTTTTAGCTTTTTAGTTTTAAGTTTAGCTTAAATTTTAAAACAGTCAATATAAAGGGGTGTTTGGGTTAAGCATGAAAACGGGTCAAAATGGTGTGGTATGGGTTGGGGTTACATGGGTAGATTTAGCTTAAGTGTTTGAGCTTATTTGAGTCTGTTTTACCAAAGTTTTTGTTTAGTCAAAACCTTTTTTTTGTTTTTACAAGAGAATTTTTGAAACTGTAGTTCTTTTTAGGATATACAAGAGCTTATTTCATAAGCTCTTGTATACTTGAGTTGTAGTTTAAAAAAGGTGTCATTTGTGTGTTAAAACAAGCTGTCAAAAACAACTTTGAGTCATTTGACTTGTTGAGTCAAACCTACCAAAGTTTTAAGTGTCATATTTTTTTAAAAAAAGCAAAAAGCCCTTTTTCAAGAGTTAAATTCAGCAACTTTAAATGGTTTTTAGAAGCTGAAAATTTGAGCATAAGCTCATCTTGAGCCCTTTTTAATCTGTTTTAACTTTGCTTTTAATTTTGAGCTTATTTGACAGCTTAAAATAAGCTGTCAAATTAAGCCCTTGTTTTAGCTTAGTTTTCCCCTGGTGCTAGGGGGTGAATTTTAAGCCATCTTATTTAGCTCATTAGTTTACCTTAGCCTTAGCTTTTAGCTTATCTTAAGAGCCAATAAGCTCTTTGTTAAGCTTCCTTAGTTTCAGACCTTAAGAGGCCCTTTTGATAGCTTATTTTTAAGCTTAAAATAGCCCTTTGGCTGTTTTTTGCCTAGCTTAGTGTAGAAACTGCTTATTTTCTTTCTAGCTTATTAGGAGCTTATTAGATGATAAATTCAGTCCTTAGTTGCTTATTAGGTATGTTAATAAGCCTTAGATAGCTTATTGCCCTTGTCCTTAGCTTATTAAGTTTTTTTTAAGCCCATATTTACACCAACAGTACTAACTCCTTAGTTAGTACTGCTGTGGGTTTAAGCCAAACTCTTTGGCTTATTAAGCCTATCTAAGTTGCTTATTATTGTTCCTGGTAGCTTATTTTGTTTGTGTAGTTAGTGTGCATGCTTACTTTCTTATTTTCATTGCTTATTTTGTGTTATCAGTTAAAAGCCTTTTGCCTTTTAAGCTTAGTTTAGTTTTCTGTCAATATAAGCCCTTTTTAAGCTTATTTAGTTTATACATTTTAGTACTTAGTGCTTATTTAGGATAGTATAGATAATTCATTAAGCATTTTAGCCTAAGTCCTAGCTTAAGTGTCCAAAATGTCCAAGACTTAGCCATTTTTTGCTTAAAAGCTTAAGTTAAGCTTCTGTCCGTTTTTAAAAGCCCTTTTTCAGCTTATTTATAAGCTTTTAGAAAAAGTTGTAGTTTTAGAAATTGTTAAGCTCAAGGAGCTTAACAACTTTGGTTCACAAAGTTTTTCGTAAAAAAAAAAGAAAGGAGACAAGGGGTGACCCGGGTGAGCAAGACTCGAACCCGGGTCTCTACCCTCGTACACCTCTCTTTTTGTAGCAAGTGCTACCGCTGCGCCCTTGGGACTTTTTCATTAAAGTCCCAAGTGGTTTTAGTTTTAACCACATTTTCACCCTTATAAGCTATAAGCTGTTATAGCTTATTTTCGGGCTTATTTATAAGCCAATTCTTGGTTTCTTATTTTTCGTAGATTAGTTATAGTATCTAGTATTTTAGGTAAATTTTTCAGAATTTTTAAAAGTCGTTTAGTATTTTTTATAATTTAATTTAGTTAAAAGTTTAAAAAATTCATAAAAAATACAAAAATTATCAAAAAAATATTTGTCTTTTTTAGAAAATTTTCTTTAGTCATATAGTTTGTAGGAAAAATACAAAAACTTTCGTAGGGTCATTTTTGTAACTTTTTGATTTTTAAAGAACGGGGCTCGGGTGCGGTTTTTGTCTTGACTCGTTTTTGGGTCAAACGACCTCCGTTTTCAGTCTAGTCTTTTTCATTCTTCGTTATTGTGTCACCTTAGAGTTGTTTCAAGTGAAAATTTCTTCGTTAGGAGTTAATTTGAGATTTTAGGTTTTTGACCCTTTGTTCGTGATTCGTGCTCTCGTTTTCTAGCTTAATTTCATAATTTTTAGGTTTTTCTTAAACGTTTTTGTTTATTATTGTTTAATTTAGCTTTCCACACTCTCAAATCATTTCTCTCCTTCAAACTCCAATCTTCCGACTGTATCGATTTTCCAGCACAGCCTCGTTGGGGATTAACGACCCGGGAAAATTCTATACTGCTCCTGGTTTTATTGATTGTTGTTTTTTTTAAACTTTATATATATTTTATATTTTATTATATATTATATATATTTTAGTTTGATTAAGCACAAATCAGGGTGGAAGAACCGAAAAACCTAAAAGGGTTTTTAGGGTTTTTGGGAGAGAGGGGAGTGATTGTGGGTTTTTACACTAAATATATAATATATAATATAATATAAAATATATATAATCTAAAAACAACAATCAATGAAACCGAGAAGTAGTATAGAATTTTCCCGGGTCGTTTATCCCCAACGAGGCTGGACTGGAGAATCGATACAATCGAAGATTTGAGTTTGAAGGAGAGAATTGGATTGGAAGTGTGGAAAAGTTAAATTAAACAATAACAAATAAAAACGTTTAAGAAAAACCTAGAAATTACGAAATTAAACTAGAAAACGAGAGCACGAATCCCGAACAAAGGGGGAAAAACCTAAAATCTTCTTTAAAAAATAACCTTCACGAAGAGAAATTTTTACTTCTAAACTACTCTACGGGACAAATAACGAAGAATGAAAAAGACTAGACCGAAAACGGAGTTCGTTTGACCCAAAAACGAGTCAAGACAAAATCCCGTACCCGGACCGTTCTTTAAAAAAGGAAAAGTTGTAAAAATGACCCTACGAAATTTTTTGTATTTTTCCTACAAACTATATGACAAAAGAAAATTTTCTAAAAAAGCAAAATATTTTTTTGATAATTTTTGTATTTTTTATGAATAAATTAAACTTTTAACGAAATTAAATTATAAAAAATATTAAATGACTACGAAAAATTCTGAAAAATTTACAAAAAATACTAGATACTTTAATGATCCTACGAAAAATAAGAAACAAAAAGCAGCTTAAGAAATAAGCCCGTAAATAAGCTATTTCAGCTTATAAGCTTATAGAGCCAAAACATACATAAATACCAAACCCCTTGAGTCTTTAACGAAAAAGACCCAAGGGCGCAGCGGTATAAGTGTGTGTTA
Organism: Tanacetum coccineum; assembly: GCA_026074375.1. Taxonomy (NCBI): domain Eukaryota; kingdom Viridiplantae; phylum Streptophyta; class Magnoliopsida; order Asterales; family Asteraceae; genus Tanacetum; species Tanacetum coccineum. The sequence continues at coordinate 34,105 of BQNB010042052.1, read as the reverse complement.
TAAAGGGGATCGTATCGAGAGGTCCCGGGTTCGAGTCTTGCTCACCCGGACCTCTTGTCTTTCCCCCTTTTTTTTTTTTTCGAAAACTCAAAGAAGCAAAGTTGTTAAGCTCGTGGGGCTTAACAACTTTGTCAACTACAACTTTTGCTGAAAAGCTGTCAATAAGCTAAAAAATAAGCTTAAAGTCGACAGTTTAGCTTAAATGGCTTAAAAGCAAAAAATGCTAAGTCTTTTGGACTTGTGGTGACACTTAAGCTAAACCTTGGACAAGATTAGCTAAGGGGAGTCTAAACTAACCTAGATAAGCTAAAAAAAAGCTTAAAGCTAAGACTAATAAGCTGTTGAAAACAGCTTATGATGACAGAACTAAAATAAAGCTTAAAACTAAAATTTTATTAAGTCATTTGGACAAATAAGCTAGGAAAAGGCAAAATAAGCTTAACAATTACCTATGCTAACCTAAAAAGCTATTAAGAGCTAAAAAGAGCTTATAAAATAAGTTGAATAAGCTAAGATGAGAATTAAGCAATCCTACACCTAAGTAATCCAAAAACAGTCAAAAGCCAAGTTTGGGCTTAAAAATAAGCTAACAAATAAGCTCCTTAAGTCTGAAACTTAAGGGGTTATACAAGTAGTTTATAAGCTCTTGAAATAAGCCAAGAAAGTGGGCTTAAGAACACTAAAAGCTTAAGAACTAGAAGCTTAATATCTCCTCTTTGCACCAGGGGAGATTTAAGCTAACCTTAAGTGGCTTATTTGACAACTTATTAAAAGCTGTCAAATAAGCTCAAATTAAAAAGAAAACTGAAAACAGCTAAAGTACTCTAGCTCATGGACTTATGCACAAATTTTTAGCTTTTAAAAACCCTAAAAACCTGCTGATTTTTGATGTGAAAAAGGGTTTTTTTTTATAATTTTGACACTAAAAACTTTGTTGGTTTTTGACTTACAAAGTCAAAAGACAAAGGGGCTTGTTACAGCCTCTTTAAGACACACTAAAGACTCACTTTTAGAAACTCAAACTCAAACTTCAAGTGCTTATGATCTAAGCAACTTGTGATGTTGTAAAAATATCTACAGTTTCAAAAATTGGTTTAGAAAAATTTATTTGGAAAAATCATTTTACACACCTTAGAACTTTTTAAGACAGTTAAAACAAGCTTGTAAATCTAAGCTAAATCTATTTTAATGACCTCAACCCAAACCACAACCAATTTTGACCCGTTTTGATGCTGACCCAAACACCCTCTTATTTGAACTGTCAAAACTAAAATGAGCTCAAAATCTATTTTTAAGCTAAAACTCCTAAAACCTTTTATCTACTTTTACTTAATCTAACCTAATAAAGCTATTTTAAAACTAAAACTTGCAGCTTATTAATGGAAATAAGCTACTTTCTCACCTAGCTTATAACTTACATTGACAGTTTGTAAAAGGATTAAACTGATTTCTACACAAATGCTATTCAATGAAAACTTAAAATATCTAAATAACAAGTCTAAACAAATATGTTTGCAAAGAATTGAACAGGAATGGAGAGTAAATAAGCAAATGTCTTAAGTTAAAATTAAGCTAAAATGAAATTTGAGAAATGGAACCTTGAATTTTTTTTGTAGTCTCAGTCACAAGCCACTCTTGTAGAGTGAGTGGCTTAAAAACATACCTAATGGCTCCTTAGCCTCTAAACTAATGAGCTTAAAGCTCAATAAGCTCTTAAAAGCTTATTACCTCCTTGTTGCTTCCAAAATGAATCTCATGAACTCAAGTTGTCATGTTTGTTTAAAATGAACAAAAAAACACCAAGTGATGAATGACTTTTGACAACGTCTTTAACTGAATTTGAGCTTCTCTTAACAAGAAATAAGCTCAACAGAGCTTATTAGTGCTTATTGACAGTTAAAATGCTTAAAATTGAAATGAAAGACAATTGAAACTTTAAAAACTGAATTTTATTACTCAAAATATAAAAGTACAGGCTTAAGATTACCAAGTGCACGTATTTAAATTAAAAGAAATTGCTTAATTAAATACAAAAAATTTACAAAAACGAACATTCAGATCTAAAAAAAACTGGTGTTTCTACTGTCTTCTTCTTTTTTATAACTGAGGTCTTTGTGTTTGTTGTGTGAGAGGAGGGAAAGCAACACAAATCATGGCCCCTCTATTTTGCCTTGGTGCCTTTTTTCTTTCATTCACACCCGTCATAATAAGTCTTTGGAGTTGTGGGTTTGCCAGCTTGCAGTTTTACAGAGGGAAAGATAGTGGAGGGGGAGGAATGTTTGTTCCATGGGGAATTGGGGTTTACAGGGTAAAACACTGTATTGTATCCGTGAGTTGTTTTTTTGGGGGGAAACAAGGGCGGGAAAAACTGTTTGAGTATAACAGGCTAAACTTTTAAAGGGTTTGACACAATTAGTCCCTCGAGGTGTTATGTATTATTGCACGCATGGTCCTTGTGTGGTTATACTTTTGGGGACTTGGCAAATCAAGTCCCCAAGAGTTATATGTCTCTTTGCATGAACCGTCCTTGGTGTATAAGACTTTTAGGGCTTGACAGTTTTGGCCCTCGTAGTGTATCTTTGCAAAAATGGCAGTTTGGCCCTTTGTCTTTCATTTTCTCTTTTCTCTTATAAATATAAGTTTAGGGATTTGGCAATTTCAACCCTTAAACTTATATTTCTTCACATGTTGACTTTTGGATTTGTCGGGGTTGACTTGGGTTGACTTTGACTTTGACCAGTTGACTTTTTGACTTGATTGACTTTTCGGCTTCGATTTGGCTTTGTCTTTCACAGTCTTTTCCATTCCGAGTCCGGTTTTGTCGTTTTGGCTTTGTTTTTCGTCCTTTTCTTAGTTATCCGTTCCTGCACAATACAATTAGCAAAACAAGCATATATTTGGCATTTTAAGTCCGTTTTTGGTTATTTTAGCTCGTTTTTAAAGGTAAAAGGTATGTGTAATTAAGCACATACCAAAATCTCCCATACTAAGGTATTGCCGTGTCCTCACGCAATGTTATGAAGTAAACATTTACGAAAACTAAGAATCTCAATCCCCCTCGACTAATAACCTCGAAAAGTAGCTAAGTGTTCGTCAAGGGAAACTAAAGAATCAAAAGCTTCGACAGTCGTTTTTCACCGTTTTTATTTCATACACCTAACTATCCCTAATATTTTTGGATTTTCCTTTTTCTTTTCTCGACTTAATGTTATGACTTCCTTTATTATATCACTTTTGGTCTTAAAATGAGAACGCCATAGAATTAATCTAAGAATGTCCTTGACGGATAAATTCATCGTCCCCGATTTTTCACTAGTTCCAAACCAAGCAATTTATACAGATCATTTGTCAATATAAGTCTAAATGCTACGCACTTCAACTTATGACTTGTGACTTTTAACTCCCAACATGAATGTATGCATTTCAATGTGTGTACTCATTCCAACTCAACCTAGATCAACTCTCATTTTCAAGTCGTGAATTCAAGAAGATCATGACTCAAAGCAACAACTTATTAGGGACTTGAACTTGATTTTAACGAACGAGATTTAACCTGTAGAACTTGTTGCAACATCTTCCATCATTATACATCATAAGTTCTTAGGCTAGGAATGCGATGCTTTAGTTTGAACCCCTACCCAGGCCTCGATCCCTAGTTGGATATCACAAAACGACGGTTTCTTAGTTTGAAAACCCACCCCGTTGCGAGCGTAGTGGGAAATCACATCAACACTTTCTTCTATTCCAGGCTAACGGATAAAGGTGTCTTAGTTTGAACCCTCACCTAGACCTCGCTTCCTGGTGAGATATCACACCACACCAAATCCCTAGAAGTAAAGATGTCTTAGTTTGAACCCCCACCTCGTGGTTAGCGGAGTGGGATATCACGACACATCTTTTACTTGTTCCATATAACCAAATGAATGGGCTTTATTGGCATAATTTCATATTCATGCATTTTTGCATTCATACTTCATTCATGCTTCTTTGGCATTTTAACTTTCGAATTATTAAGAACAGAAAAATCTGCTTAAAGAATCAAGTTACAACTTTGAAGCTTTTTCTAAAAACATTGTTGACATGTTGAATTGAATTGAGCAGTATGAATTAGGTGGATTAGAAGTTAATGGGAGAAAAAAAGCACAAGTTACTCATATAAGTTTTAGAAGAATCTTGCTCAGCACACAAACTTATATTTAACTCTATCACTTCTTGTTCTTCACCTTATTTAAAATTGAAAGCATATTCGAATTCGTGGAAGCTAGCGCTACAAGCGGTAGTTGAAGAATTAGCTAGGGCTCACACGCCCGATCGAGTCAAAAAATTATTCTCAGTCTACCCATTAGGAAAGTCCAATTGTGACCACAACACTTTATTTTATTTTTGAGAATTTTTGAAAATTTCAAATTCTTTTTTTTTCCAAATTTTGGTGGTAAACGGGATTGCGTGATCAACAAATACTGCAGGCAAAAATCAAATCGAAGATCCCCCCCTTAATAGAACCTAAACATCGTCTCGATGTTGTTTAAGGGGTATACCTCGTAAAATCTATGGGGGCCGTTTATGAAGTGTGCCCAAAAGATAAAACGGTAGGCGATTTGATTTTGGATTCTGGATTCCCAAATGAAGCTGAGGATGTTGAAACTCATGTGGATACTTGAGAGTCTTCACAAACCGGGAAATCCTGGACATACAACAACAGAGGGCAACAAAACATGGACACGACCAACGGGTATGGAAAATGTAAGCCTTCTACACAAACACACTATATTATTACTACTACTGATAAGCATGGGGTGCCTCCCACGAAGCGCTCTGTCTTAGGGTCCCACGCTTGGGACCCGTCCCGATTTATTGGTCCATGGGGAACGTTTGGAGATCACGGGACAACCTCGGTTGGTACATCCCCTCATAAGTATGTCTTTATACGATGAACCATTCATTTAACAGCTTGGGCCCGAGTTATTGGAGATAACTCGACGGCCATAAGGAAAATACTTGGGTTACAGCTAATTGGGTCCAGGACAACGGGTTTTCAATTTGCCCGAGAAACTCTTCAGGTCTCGAGTGAAGGGAGAACACGATCACCAGCGGTGAAAACGCGTTTTTGTCTTAGATCTTGGATCCTCTTGGTTTTCTCTTTTATAGATTAAAGAGTTTTCGTAGGCATTGATCACGAAGTATCATTTAGATCTTCAGTAGAACTTTCCTGTGATCACCCCCTCACAGTTGAACATCAAAATTTGTATGCTTGAGGGCCCAGTAGGCTTTGTGCTCTAACTCGATCGGTAGATGACATGCCTTCCCGTACACTAACTTATATGGAGTACACCCGATGGGTGTTTTGTAAGCTGTGCGGAAGGCCCATAGAGCATCATCTAGTTATGTCCGCCCCCCACCCACCCCCCCCCCAGGAGACACGATTTTCTCCCACGGTTCTTCAAAGAATATGCTTTAAACCACGATTTGACCACCTCGCCTTGCCCACTTGTTTGTGGGGTGATACGCGGTGGAGAGACGGTGAGTGGACTCCATACTTAAGCATGACCCTTTGTAAATTGGTCATTGCCCAAAAAACGCGGTTCCGCGACTCACTTATGATAGCTCGGAGGGGGCACCAAATCGAGGAAAAGAGAGTCTTTTAAAACATTTGCAAACAACTCGGAGATCATTGGGGGGTGCGCTTTTGCTTCAACCCATTTTGACAAGTAGTCAACAGCCACGAGTATGTACTTGTTCCCTCTTGAAGACGGGAACGGCCCCATAAAATCAATGCCCCAGATGTCAAAGATTTCGCAAACTTGGATGGAGTTTTGTGGCATCTCATCACGTTGCGTAATTTTTCCTTGACGTTGACAAATGTCACAACGGGTGACACAAGTAATGGGCATCCTGTAGATAGGTGGGCCAATAGAATCCTGAATCAAAGACTTTTTTTGCTGTGTAATTGGCACCATAGCTGCCGACCCCCAGTAGGTCATGTGGCAGCTTTGAGAATGTCTAAAGCTTCTTGGCCCAAGAAAACACAAATCGTCTTTCACCTGATCAGCACAGATCTTAAACAGGAAGGGATCATCCCAGAAATAATGTTTGACATTCCTTGAAGAATTTATTTTTTATGTTGGGACATGTCATCCACTTGTAAAGACTATCCCCGCCATGGTAAGTTTGAAAAAATCTGCAAAAAACATGCGGTCCTTTGATCTTGAAGAGCAATAGAACCAAGAGTTCGGAGAGAAATGCTTCATTGATTTCTTTGTTCTTGAGTTTCGGCTTGATGAGGGATTTTCAAGTCTAGACAGATGATCGGCGGCGAGATTCTCAGCTCCTTTCTTTGTCTCGAATTTAATATCAAATTGTTGGAGCAATAAGAATCACCGCATGAGTCTTGCCTTAGCATCCTTCTTGGCAAAGAGATACTTGATGGCAGAATGGTCAGTATACACTATGCTTTTGGACATAACAAGATATGACCGAAATTTCTCAAAGGCATACACTACAGCAAGTAATTCCTTTTCGGTAGTAGTGTAGTGAGTTTGAGCCTCGTTCATAGTCTTGCTAGCATAGTGTATAGGTTGGAAATGCTTGTTTTTTCTTTGCCCGAGGACTGCCCCAATTGCGAAGTCGCTAGCATCGCACATCAGTTCAAAGGGCAAGTCCCAGTCGGGAGCAATTAAGATCGGAGCCTCAGTCAATTTTCTTTTGAGTGTATTAAAGGAATCGATACACTCTTCAGAGAAGAAAAATGGAGTCTCTTTTTCAAGCAAATGAGTCATAGGACGGGCAATTTTTGAGAAGTCCTGAATGAATCGTCGGTAAAAACCGGCGTGCCCAAGGAAACTACGGACACCTTTGACAGTAGTCGGATGAGGGAGTTTAGCTATTACTTCGACTTTAGCTCTATCAACCTCAAGTCCCGACTTAGAAATTTTGTGTCCGAGAACAATGCCTTCCTTCACCATAAAATGGCTCTTCTCCCAGTTTAAAGACAAATTGGTGTCTTCACACCGCTTCAACATCTTTTCTAAATGGGATAGGCACGTAGAGAAAGAGTCCCCGAAGACCGAAAAGTCATCCATAAATACTTCCATCGTTTTTTCAATCATATCGTGGAAGATTGCCATCATACATCTTTGGAACGTGCCAGGAGCATTGCATAGCCCAAAAGGCATGCGACGATAGGCGAAAGTTCCGTATGGGCAAGTAAAGGTTGTCTTTTCTTGATCTTTTGGGTCAATTGGGATCTGAAAGTAACCCGAGAAGCCATCGAGGAAACAGTAGTATTGGTTTCCTGCTAGTCTTTCGAGCATTTGGTCCATGAAGGGCAATGGGAAATGATCTTCCGGGTGGCTTCATTTAGCTTTTGTAATAATAACATAATCGCCATCCGTGATCCAATCGTAGTAGGAACCAGTTATTCTCTCATTTGTGATGACGGTCATGCCTCTTTCTTAGTGGTTACACAATGTACCGGGCTTACCCAAGGGCTGTCAGAGTTGGGTAATCATTCAGCGTCGAGGAGTTTTTCGACTCCTTTGATAACGTCGGGGATTTTCGGGTTTACCCTTCTCTGACTTTGCACAAATGGTTCGTAGTCCTCTTCCATTAGAATTTTGTGAGTACAAAATTCTGGGTTAACACCATTTTATATCGGAGAGTGGGGGTTCCAGCGATGGCTCGCCTTGTGGGACTTGAGAACCTTAGAAGAGCGGTGGGGGGCGGGGGGGGGGAGGGATGCCTTTTCCTTCATTCTTTTAAGCTTTAGCAATTAAGCCAGGAAAACTTTACACATCGTCGCCTTCCAAAAAATGCGTATTCAAGATGGGGTGGCAGTTCCTTGAGTTCAACCTCGGGAGGTTCATCAACGGAAGATTCAACGGTTTTATCTTCACAGAGTTTGAGTTCTTTCCTAACTTCAGGCAGATATTGTTCTTGATTTGGGAGGGGGGTGGTGGTTCACTGTTCAAAATTGCTTCTAGAAGCAGGATGTCCCCCTCAGGATCCTGATAAGTTGGATCAACTTCAGATGAAGTTGGATCATCTTCTAGAGCAAGAAACGAATCTGCTTCTTCAAATTAAAAAAAGTACTGTCCCAAATGGAGTGCGATTTGGAGAAGCCGTCGAAACCACTAGGCTCAAATATGGAGTGGGACTGACACTTGCGATCAAGTTTCGAAATCTAGGACCTTTGAGAATCTCATCACATGCCATATCGATGACGTCGATTTTGTTTACCTTCATATGGTTAATCAGTGAGATCTTGAAGTTTGGTCCAGATTGAATGTGATGGCTTCCTTGCCAACACGAAGGGTAATCTCACCTTCATAAACATCTATCAAAGCATGACTGGTTTTCAGAAACTTCTCCGAGAATTAAAGGTACTCGAGGGTCTGGGTTCCAAAATCCACACTACGAAGTCTGCTGGGAATTGGAATTTTCCACATTACAAGACATCTTCAGCGATACCGATCAGTTTAGTGATCGAACGGTCAGCTAGTTCTAATGTCATGCAAGTCGGGGTCAATTCAGGAAGAGATAGATTGTTCCATACAGAATAAGGCATGAGATTAATGCTCGCACCAAGATCGGCCAATGCGTTGCATGTAGTAATCCCCGTAAATTCACAGGATCAGAAATCGGACACAGGGTCTCCAAGGTTTCTTTGGTTAACTTGTTGAGGATGACCGCTGAATATTTCTGATTCAAAGGAGTTCTTGCCAATTCGCTCATTTGTCTTTGTTTTCCAATTAAAGTTTTAGTGTTGAAGCAAATTTAGGCATGAGCGTAAGGCATCGGTAAAGCTAATCTCGAACTTATATCTCTAAAGATTTCATAGAATTTCTCGATTTGGTCGTAGCTTTTTCCTTGAGCTTTCATCATTTCTTCATGATGGAAAGTGGCAATGATGCTTTAGGAACCGGAGCAACAACAGGAAAAAACATTGGGCTCAGGATTTGGATTACGAGATGAATTAGAACAACAGGAGGTGGATGTCTTTGGTGGCTTCGTTATTCGCAGGGGCATCGTGTCCTTTGTCACCTCGGCCTCATGATTACTGCTTTTCGGTCCTTGGACACGATGCGTCATGCTAATAACGGGATTGCACCAAAGACCATCCAACCTCCTGTTGTTCTAATTCTGTCTCGTAATCCAAATCCTCGAGCCCAAGGTTGTTCCTGTAGTTGCTCCAGTTCTATTATAAAGCATCAATTACATTTCCATCAAGAAGAAATGATGAAAGGCGCAAGGAAAAAGCTAACGACCAAAACGAGAAATTCTATGAAATCTTTAGAGATTTAAGTTTCGAGATTAGCTTTACCGATGCCTTGATGCTCATGCCTAAATTTGCTTCAACTTTAAAAACTTTAATTGGAAACAAAGAAAAATTGAGCGAATTGCAGAACTCCGTTGAATCAGAACTATTCAGCTGGTCATCCTCAAACAAACGTTACCAAAGATACTTGGAAGACCCTGGCAGGATTTCTGATTCCATTGAATTTACGGGGATTACTACATGCAACGCATTGGCCGATCTTGGTTGCGAGCATTAATCTCTGGCCTTATTCTGTATGGGACAATCTATCTCTTCCTGATTGCCCACCGACTTGCATGGACCATTAGGAACTAGCTGACCGTTCGATCACTAAAATCCGATTGGTTTCGCTTGAAAATGTCTTTGTAAAATGTGGGAAATTTCCAATTTCCAGCAGACTTCGGAGTTGGTGTTTTTGAAACCAGACCCTCGAGTACCTTTACTTCTCGGGAGATGTTTCTTAGAAAAACCGTATGTTTGATAGCTGTTTATGAATGTTCGCGTTTACCCTTCGTGTTGGCAAGTCAAGCCATCACATTCAAATGGACCCAACTTCAAGATACACTGCTGATTACAAACCTTATTTCATGACGGTAAACAAAATCGACGTCAACCGATATGGCGTTTGAATGAGTATTTCAAGAGGTCCCTAGGATTTTCAAACGTGATAGCAGAGTTGGGCAAGTCCATCCATATTTTGAGGCCTATTGTTTCTACTGCTTCTCCAATCTCACTCCTTTTGGGGACGTGACTTTCTTTTATTGAAGAAGCAGATTCGTTTTCTTGCTCTAGAGATGATCCAACTTCATCTGAAGTTGATCCAAACTATAGGATCTGAGGGGGACATCTGCTTTCTAGAAAAGCAATTTTGGAACCAGTGATTTGAACCACCACACCCCTCCCAAATCTAGAACAATATCTGCTTGAAGTTAGGAAAGAACTCAAACTCTGAGTAAATTAAAACGTTGTGAATCTTTCCGTGATTGAAACCTCCCGAGGTTGAACTCAAGGAACCTAATGCCACACCCATCTTGAATACGCATTTTTGGAAGGCGACGATCAGTTGCCGTGTCCTAATTGCTAAAGACTTTTAAAAGATGAGAAAGGGGAAAAGGCAGCTCTTCTCAAGGTTCTCACAGTCCACAAGCGAGCCCATCGCTTGGAAAAACTCTCCGATCTAAAGGGTGTTAACCAGAATTTTGTACTACAAATTAATGGAAGAGGACTAGAACCATTTGTGCAAAAGTCAGAGAAGGGTAAAACCCGAAAATCCACGGACTGTTTATAAATGACGAGGTCAAAAACTCCTCGACGTGGGATTGATTTACCCCATCTCCTGACACCCGGGGGGGGGGGGGCCCTTGGGTTACGCCCGGTCACATTGTGTACCTAAGAAAAGGAGGCATGCCGTCATCACAAATGATGAGAATGAACTGGTTCCTAACTCGATTGTCACGGGGTGGCGAGTATGTATTGAAGACAGTGAGCTTAATGAGCCACCCGGGCGGAAATGATCTTTTCCCATTGCCCATCATGGACAAAATGCTCGAAAGGACTAGCAGGGAAACAATACTACTGTTCCTCGATAGCTTCTTCGGGTTATTTTCAGTGATCCCAATTGACCCAAAAGATTAAGAAAACGACAACCTTTACTTGCCTATACGGACTTTCGCCTATCGTCGCATGCTTTTGGGCTATGTAATGCTCCTGGCACGTTTCTCCAACGATGGAATGATGGCAATTTCCACGAGATGATTGAAAAAACGATGGAAGTATTTATGATGACATTTCGGTTCTTCGGGACTCTTTCTCTACGTGCCCTATCCATTTAGAAAAGATGTTGAAGCGGGCTGGAAGACCCAATTTGTCTTTAAACTGGGAGCAGAGGCCATTCATTTTATGGTAAAGGAATGGCATTGTTCTAGGACACAAAATTTCTAAGTCGGAGTATTGAGGTTGATAGAGCTAAAGTCGAAAGTAATAGCTAAACTCCTCACCCGGACTACTGTCAAAGGTGTCCGTAGTTTCCTTAGGCCGCCGATTTTTTACCGACGATTCATTCAGGACTTCTTCAAAAATTTGCTCGTCCTGATGACTCATTTGCTTGAAAAAGAGATCCATTTTTTCTCTGAAGGAGTGATCGATTCCTTTAATTACACTCAAAAGAAAATTGACTTGAAGCTCCGATCATATAGCTCCGAGGATTGCCCTTTGAATGATGTGCGATGCTAGCGACTTTCGCAATTGGGGAGTCCTTGGGCAAAGAAAAAAAACAAGCATTTCCCAACCTTATACAATGCTAGCAAAGACCTTATGAACGCTGGCTCAAAATCACTACATACTACCGAAAAGGAATTGCTTGTGTAGAGTATGCCTTTCAGAAATTTCGGTCATTTCTGGTTATGTCCAAACAGCATCAGTGTATACTGACCCATTCTGCACAAGTATCTCTTTGCCAGGAAGATGCCTAAGGCATGACTTCATGCGGTGGTCTTATTGCTCCAAGAATTTGTATTGAAATTCGAGACAAAAAAGGAGCTGAGGAATCTCGCCGCCGATCATCTGTCTAGGACTTGAAAGTCTCATCAAGCCAAAACTCATGAAAAAGAAATAAATGAAAGCATTTCCTCCTCGGAAACTCTTGGTTCTATTGCTCTTCAAGATCATAAGTACCCATGGTTTGCACGATTTAGCCAAAAACTATCCTGCGGGGAAATTCGTTATCATGGGGAGATGACATTTCCCAACAAAAAAAAAATTCTTCACGGATGTCAAACATAATTTCTGGGATGATCCCTTCCTGTTTAAGATTGTGCCTGATCAGAGTGATTAAAGACGTTGTGTTATCGGGGCAAGAAGCTTTAGACATTCTCAAAGCTTGCCACAGTGGACTACTGGGGGGACCACTTATGGTGCCAATAATTACACAGCAAGGGAAAATGTCTGCGATTCAGGATTCTTTTGGCCCACCATCTACAAAGGATGCCCATGGACTTGTCACCGTTGTGACAGTTGTCAACTCGTCAAGGAAAATTACACCAACGTGATGAGATGCCACAAAACTCCATCCAAGTTTGCGAAATCTTTGACATTTGGGGCATTGATTTTATGGGGCCGTTCCCGTCTTCAAGAGGGAACAAGTACATACTCGTGGCTGTTGACTACTTGTCAAAATGGGTTGAAGCAAAAGCGCTCCCCACCAATGATGCCCGAGTTGTTTGCAAATTTTTAAAAACTCTCTTTTCTCGATTTGGTGCCCCCCGAGCTATCATAAGTGATCGCGGAACACACTTTTGCAATGACCAATTTACAAAGGTCATGCTTAAGTATGGAGTCACTCACCGTCTCTCCACCGCGTATCACCCACAAACAAGTGGGCAAGTTGAGGTGTCAAATCGTGGTTTAAAGCGTATTCTTGAGAGAACCGTGGGAGAAAATCGTGCCTCCTGGTCGGACAAACTAGATGATGCTCTCTGGGCCTTCCGCACAGCTTACAAAACACCCATCGGGTGTACTCCATATAAGTTAGTGTACGGGAAGGCATGTCATCTACCGATCGAGTTAGAGCACAAAGCCTACTGGGCCCTCAAGCATACAAATTTTGATGTTCAAACTGCGGGTGATTTGGCGATCACAGGAAAGTTAAACTGAATGAACTATAATGACTTCGAGTCAAGCCCTACGAAAACTCTTTAATCTATAAAGAGGAAAAAAAACCTAGAGGATCCAGATGCTAAGATCAAAAACCGCGTTTTCAAACGTTGGTGATCGTTGTTCTATCTTCAACTCTAGACTGAAGATTTTCTCGGAGCCAAATTTGTAATCCCGTTGGTCTGCGACCAATTCACTGTAACCCAAGTTTTCCTATGGCACCGTCGAGTTATCTCAAACTCCGGGCCCAAACTTTAAAGTGAATGGTCATCGTATTAAAAACACTACTTTGGAGGGGTTTTGCTTTTGTACCAAACCGAGGTTGTCCCGTAACTCCAAACGTTTCCCCATGGACCAATAAAATTTCGGGGGAGGGGTCAAAGCGTCGGGACCCTAATACAAAAGCGCTTCGTGGGAGGCACCCCTAATGCTTATCAGTAGTAGTAATAAATAAGTGTTTGTGTGTGAGAAGGCTTACATTTTCCATTACCCGTGTCTTGTCCATGTTTTGTGTGCTCTGTGTTGTATGTCCAGGATTTCCCGGTTGGTGAAGACTCTCAAGTATCCACATGAGTTTCACATCCTCAGCTTCATTTTGGGAATCCAGTATCCAAATCTAATCGACTAACGTTTTATCTTTTGGCCACACTTATAAAGGCCATAGTTTACGTAGGTAACCCCTTTAAAACATCGGGACGATGTTTAGTTCTAGTATGGGGGGGATCTTCGATTTGATTTTTGCTGCAGTCGTTTTGTTATCACGCAATCCCGATTTTACACCAAAATTTTTGAAAAAACAAAAATTTGAAAATTTTCAAAATTTTTCAAAAAATAATATTAAGTGTTTTGTACCAATTTTGACTTTCCTAATGGGTTAGATGGAGAATAATTTTTGACACGAGCGGAGGTTGTTCTTTTCGTTGGCGTGTTGAGCCCTAGCTAATTCTTCAACTTGCAGCTTGTAGGCTAAGCTTTTACGAATTTTCGGATTGCTTCGAATTTTAATAAGGAGAGGAACATGAATGTGATAGAGTTAAATAAAGGTTTGTGTGCTGACGCAAGATTCTTCTAAATAACTTATTATGTGTAAATTGTGGCTTTTTCTCCATTAGTTCTAATCCACCTAATCATACGTTGGCTCAATTTCAATTCATAACTAAGCAATCAATGTTTTTAGAAAAGCTTAAAATTTTGTACTGATTCTTTTTAAAGCGAGATTTTTTCTGTTCTCTAATAATTCGAAAGTTAAAAATGCCAAGATAGCATGAATGAGTATGAATGCAAAAATGGAATGAATATTGAAATTATGCCAATAAAGCATACCTTTGATTTTATGGAACAAGTAAAAGATGTGTCGTGAGTATCCCATCGCTAACACCACGTTGGTGGGGGTTTAAACTAAGACATCTTTATTCCTAGGGATTTGGTGTGGTCCCTTTTTTTCTTTTGTGTTGTGATATCTCACCAGGAAGCGAGAGGTCTGTGAGGGTTACAAACTAAGGACATTCTCCTTAGCCATAAATAGGAAGAAAGGTGTTGATGTGATTTCCATACGACTAGCAACGGGGTGGGTTTTCAAACTAAGGAAAACCGGTCGTGGGTTGTGATATTCCTACTAGGGAGCGAGGCCTGGGTAGGGGTTCAACCTAGCAACGCATTCCTAGCCTTCAGAATTATGATTATAATGATGAAGATGTTGCAAAAAGTTCTATGTTTAAATCTCGTTCTTTAACATCAAGTTCAAGGGTCCTAATAAGTTGTTGCTTTGAGTCTGATTCATCTTGAATCAGACTATGAAAATATAGTTGATCTGATGGTTTGAGTTGAATGAGTACACAATTTAAAATCAGTGTCATTCATGATGGGAGTTAAAAAGTTCACAATCATAAGTATCAGTGCTTAGATTCTAGACTATATTGAAAAATGATCTTGTTTAATTGCTTGTTTGGACTAGAGTGAAAAATCCGGGGGACGATGAATTTTATCCGTCAAGGCATTTGTGTAGATTATTCTATGGGCGTTTCTCATTCTATGATCCCAATGTTGATATAATAAAGGAAGTCAAACAGAGAAGTCGAGAAAAGAAAAGGAAAATCCAACAATATTAGGATGAACGTTAGTGTACTGAATAAAATGGAGAAAGGGGACTTGTGAAGCTTTGATTCTTTAGTTTCCCTTGACGAACACTTAGCACTTTCCAAGGGTTATTCGTCGAGGGGGATTGAGATTCTTAGTTTTGTAAATGTTTATCATAAATTGCGTGAGGACACGGCACTACCTTTGTATTAGAGATTTTGGTATGTGTTTAATTACACATACCTTTTACCTTTTAAAACAAGCTAAAATAACCAAAAACGGACTTAAAATGCCAAATATATGGCTTGTTTTCGCTAAATGTATTGTGCAGGATACGGGATAAACTAAGAAAAGGACGGAAAAACAAAGCCTACGACAAACCGGACTCGGAATGGAAAAGACTGTGAAAGACAAAGCAAATCGAAGCCGAAAAAGTCAATCAAGTAAAAAAATAAACTGTGTCAAAGTTCAACGTCAACCAGTCAACCGACAAATCCAAAAGTCAACATGTGAAAAATATAAGTTTAGGGTTGAACAATTGCAAACCCTAAAAACTTATATTATATAAGAGAAAAGAGAAAATGAAAGACAAGGGGCCAAAACTGCCATTTTTGCAAATGATACACTACGAGGGCCAAAATGTCAAGCCCTTTACTAAAAGTCTTATACAGCAAGGACGTGCATGCAAAGAGACTTATAACTCTTGGGGACATTGATTTGCCAGTCCCCAAAAGTATAAACCACACAAGGACCAGATGCGTGCTTAATACTACACCTCGAGGGACTAATTGTGTCAAACCCTTTAAAAGTTTAGCCTGTTATACTAAAACAGTTTTTCCCGCCCTTGTTTCCCCCCAAAAAAACAACTCACGGGTTTGCCTTCCCCTTTTTACCCTGTAACCCCAATTCCCCCATGAACAAACCATTCCCTCCCCCTCCACTATCTTTCCCAGCTGTAAAACTGCCAAGCTGGCCAAAGTCCCACAATTCAAATGACTTTATTTTGACGGAGTATGTTGTGATGATAAGAACAAGCACCAAGGCAAAATAGAGGGCCAGGATTTGTTTGCTTTCCCCCTCTCACACAACAAACACAAAGACTCAGTTATAAAGAAGAAGAAGACAGAAGAAAACACCAGTTTTTTTTAGTTCTGAATTTTCAGTTTTGTAATTTTTCGTATTTTAAGCATTTTCTTTTAAGTTTAAATACTTGCACTTTGTAATCTTTAGCCTGTACTTTACTATTTTGAGTAATAAAATTCAGTTTTAAAGTTTCAATTGTCTTTCATTTCAATTTTAAGCCATTTTACTTCAATAAGCTCTAATAAGCTCATTTGAGCTTATTCTTGTTAAAAAGCTCAAATTCAGTTAAAGACTTGTCAAAAGTTCATTTCATTCACTTTACATTTTATTGCTAAACTTCTTTATCTTACTCTCTTTATATTTTACTATCTCTCTCTTTTCAAAAATTTAAAAAAAAGGAGGGAAATTCAAAAGGAGCAAGTTACTGTTTGATTGGAAAAGCTTGGAAGAATGAGCTATAATGGATGGCTTATTGGGATTTTAGCTTAGTTTTAGCTTGATCATAAGCTGGGTAGGTTTAGAGCTATTTTAAGTCTTCACACAAAATCCTTTTTGTGAAAAGGATTTAAGGTACCTCTCTTTAAACTTAGCTTATTTACTGTAGCAATAATCTATTTAGCTTATTGCTAGCTTATTACTGTCATTGTACCTATTTATGCTTGCTTATGCTTGTTTAAGCTTTTCCTTTCCTTTGTATGCAATTTTAGATTAAAGCTGTCAAATTTAGCATAATTTTGTCCTTAGCTTATTTTTATCTTACAAGTGCTTATTTGACTTTCTTGTATCTTTTTATAATCCTATATAGCTTGAGTATCATAATTGCTTCAAAACCTCAGTTTAAAACAGTTTTTATAACTTTTTAAAACCATTTTTTAAACTTAAGGGGGTGTTTGGGATAACCTCAAAAACGGGTCAAAAATGTTTTGACTATGGGTTAAGGTCATTTAGTCAATTTGAGCTTAAGTTTTAAGCTTATTTAAAGCCTTTTCAAAAGTTTCCAAGGTTTTAAAATTGTCTTCCAAAGTTTTTAAAACAGTTCTCATAACTGTGAGTCTTTAGAAAATCCCACAAGTGCTTATTAAGTTAAGCACTTGTGGTTTGAGTTTAAAGTGTAAAAAAGAGTGTGCTTTGTGTGTTTTAAGAGGCTGTCAAAAGCCCCTTTGTCTTTTGACTTTGGTAAGTCAAAACTTACCAAGTCCTTAGTGTAGCAGTTTTAAAAAAATCACCATCTCTTTTTCACAATTAAAAATCAGCACTCTAAAATGATTTTTAAAAGCTGAAAATTGTTGCATAACTCCAAAAGCTAGGGTAGATTATCTGTTTTTAGTTAACTTTGCAATTTGAGCTTATTTGACAGCTTATTATTAGCTGTCAAATAAGCCACTAAAGTTAAGCTTAAATCTCCCCTGGTGCAAAGGGGAGATTTTAAGCTCCTTGTTCTTTGAATTGTTGTGTTCTTAAGCCCAATCTTTTGGCTTATTTTAAGAGCTTATAGGCTCTTGTATAAGCTCCTTGATTTTCAGACCTTAGAAAGCTTGTTTGTTGGCTTATTTTTAAGCCCAAACTAGGCCTTTGAACTGTTTTGATAACTTAGGTGTAGGGTATGCTTATTTTTCCTTGTGCTTATTTAGCTTATTCCACTAGCTCATTTTAGCTTTTAATAGATTTTTAGGATAGTTTAGATAATTGTCAAGCTTATTTTCCCCTTTCCTAGCTTATTTGTCCAATGACTTAGTATACTTTTAGTTTAAACTTTATTATAAATTCTGTCACAATAAGCTGTTTCCAACAGCTTATTTAGGTTAGCTTTTCCTTTTCTTTTCAGCTTACCTAGGTTAGTTGAGACCTCTTAGCTTATTTTTAGTAATTGGCTTAGCTTATACGACCCCCAAGTCCAAAAAGACTTAAGCCTTTTTAGCTTTTAAAGCTTTTTAGCTATTCTGTCAACTTTAAGCTGAATTTTCAGCTTATTTAGGGCTTATCTCAAAAAGGTGTAGAAGACAAAGTTGTTAAGCCCCACGAGCTTAACAACTTTGCTCCTTTGAGTTTTCGAAAAAAAAAAAAAGGGGAAGACAAGAAGTCCGGGTGAGCAAGACTCGAACCCGAGACCTCTCGATACATCCCCTCTTTACTCACCACACTTACCACTGCGCCCTTGGGTCTTTTTCGTTAAAGACCCAAGGCGTTAGTTATTTAAGGGTGTTTTGGCCAAAACAGCTAATAAGCTGTTCAAGCTTATTTCGGGGCTTATTTCTTTAACTTATTTTGGTTTCTTATTTTTCTTAGGACCATTTCAGTGCCTAGTATTTTTTGTAAATTTTTCAGAATTTTTCGAGCTCATTTAATATTTTTTATAATTTAATTTAGTTAAAAGTTTATTTAATTCATAATAAATACAAAAATTATCAAAAAAATATTTTGCTTTTTTATAAAATTTTCTTTTATCATCTAGTTTGTAGGAAAAATATAAAAATTTTCGTAGGGTCATTTTTACAACTTTTTGTCTTTTAAAGAACGGGTCCGGGTACGGGATTTTGTTTTGACTCGTTTTTGGGTCAAACGAACTCCGTTTTCGGTCTAGTCTTTTTCATTCTTCGTTATTTGATCCCTAGAGTAGTTTAGAAGCAAAAATTTCTTCGTAGGTTTATTTTTAAAGATTTTAGGTTTTCCCCCTTTTGTTCGGGATTCGGGCCCTCGTTTTCTAGTTTATTTTCATAATTTCTAGGTTTTTCTTAAACGTTTTAGTTCGTTATTATCTAATTTGACTTTTTCAAATTCCCAAACTCATTCCTTCCTTCAAACTCAAATCTTCGATCGTATCGATTTACCAGTCCAGCCTCGTTGGGGATACACGACCCGGGAACACTCTATACTACTTCTCGGTTTTATTGACCTTGTTGGTTTTCATACTTATTTATATATTTTATATTTTATTATATATTATATATATTTAAGGTGTGAATTTCACCAATCAGTAACACACAGCAGAATATAAAGAACACAATCATGTTACTAATAAGGTTTTCTTTATTAAACATTAATAAAGAAACTAACTACTAATTACTACACACGCTTTCTATGCGTTTAGACTCTCATTGAAGAGACTATCTATGAATGGATCGATCAATACTAGACGCCTTCCTCTCTTTATATACTAGAGGGGTTAGGGTTTACAAGACAAGATAAGATCAAAATAAAATTAGGAAACTATAAATCAGCATTAAATACTATTTGACTAATCTTCAATCAGCATTAATGTTGATCTTTATCTTTTAGCTGAGCATTAAATACTGTTTGACTAATCTTCAATCAGCATTAATGTTATTCCAACTTTGTCTTGTAGGTCCTCCACCTTTAATATGTTTTGTCATAATCAACTCAAAGTATAATTCCCAACAATCTTCCCCTAGTTGATAATGACAAAACCATTCAGCCCAAGCTACCCCCCTAAAGCAATATAGATGAAGAACTTCCCCTGAATCCATGCACTCTTCCCCTTTTTGTCATAATCAAATAGGAGTGCATGTAGATGGTAAATATATGAACAATAAGCTTCCCCTTAAAAGTATACTAACCATATCTTGAATCTCGAACTCAGTAGCATAGATCAAATCTTCCTTCAGTGTGTAGAAGACATTATTAAACGTCTTTGAATCATGCATAATTCTTGTAGACAACAAATAGTAACATGCCGACAAATTAATTATGTAAATTTATTTATGTTCATGCCAACGGCCACCATCACAGTGAGCTCTGTTGCATCAACGAGAAGCCAGTCATGTGTGAAAAATCATATCAATAACTGTACGTATCATACTCTAACCAAATTCAGTAAAAGGGCGTAGCAACAACCAATCAAGAATCAATCATAGAACTGAATCTTCAAAAACGAACAAAACACATCATCATTGTTTCAAAATCCAAACGCGCTGTGTCCCATAACAGGACGATGCTAGCAAGAAGAATCGTAAGCAGACCAGTAGGAATCCATAAAGCCTTACCAGCAGGAACCATAACTACCAGCAGGAACCATAAGCAAAATTTTCTGATGAAAACCTTATAAATCCTAGATCGAGAGCCACAGGCTCTGATAACTAAATTGTTGGAATACTATACTGACTCCATAGACCGTTTATAGTACTCATCTAGGGTATGATAACAATGATTGTATCACACAGCAGAATTATAAAGAACACGAAAGCATATAAAATACAAAATCATACCCCCCATGTTACTAATAAGGATTTCTTTTATTAAACAATAATAAAGAAACTAACTACTATTACTAACACCACGCTTCTATGCATTTAGGATCTCATTGAAGAGACATCTATAATGTATCGATCAATACTATACGCCTTCCTCCTTTTATATACTAGAGGGGTTAGGGTTTACAAGACAAGATAAGATCAAAATAAAATTAGGAAACTATAAATCAACATTAAATACTATTTGACTAATCTTCAATCAGCATTAATGTTGATCTTTATCTTTTAGCTGAGCATTAAATACTGTTTGACTAATCTTCAATCAGCATTAATGTTATTCCAACTTTGTCTTGTAGGTCCTCCATCTTTAATATGTTTTGTCATAATCAACTCAAAGAAGATTCCCAACAATCTTCCCCTAGTTGATAATGACAAAACCAATAAGCACAAGCTTCCCCTGAAGCTAATATAGATGAAGAACTTCCCCTGAATCCATGCACTCTTCCCCTTTTTGTCATAAATCAAAATAGGAAGTGAGCATTATGATGGTAAATATATAAACAATAAGCTTCCCTTAAAATATACTAACCATATCATGAATCTCGAACACAGTATCATAGATCCAAATCTTCCTACAGTGTGTAGAAGAATTATTAAACGTCTTTGAATCATGCATAATTCTTGTAGACAACAAATAGTAACATGCCGACAAATAAATTATGTAAATTTATTTATGTTCATGCCAACGGCCACCATCACAGTGAGCTCTGTTGCATCAACGAGAAGCCAGTCATGTGTGAAAAATCAGATCATGAACTGTATCGTACATACTCTACCAAATCTGTAAACGAGGTTCAACAACCAATTAAGAATCATACAATGAACCTGAATCTTCAAAACCGAACTAGACACATCATCATTGTTCAAAATCCACTCTCTGCGTCTGTTGTCCCATATCGGACGATGCTAGCAGAAGAAATCGTAAGCAGACCAGTAGGAACCATAAAGCCTACCAGCAGGAACCATAAACTACCAGCAGGAACCATAAGCTAAAATTTCCGATGAAAACCTTATAAACCCTAGATCGAGAGCCACAAGTTGACTCTTATCAAGAGCAACCCGCTCTGATACCAATTGTTAAACCACGATCTAGCCATCTAGGATATAATAATAATGATTAACAAACACACAGCGGAATATAAAGAACACAATCAAGTTACTAATAAGTTTTTCTTTATTAAACATTAATAAAGAAACTAACTACTAACTATTACACATGCTTTCTATGCGTTTAGACTCTCATTGGAGAGACTATCTATGGATGAATCCCTAATACTAGACGCCTTCCCCTCTTTATATACTAGAGGGGTTAGGGTTTACAAGACAAGATAAGATCAATCTTATTTAACCAGTCTTCAATCATCATAAATACTATTTGACCAGTCTTCAATCAGCATTAATGTTGATCTTTATCTTTTAGCTGAGCATTAAATACTGTTTGACTAATTTTCAATCAGCATTAATGTTATTCCAGCTTTGTCTTGTAGGTCTTCCATCTTTAATATGTTTTGTCATAATCAACTCAAATTATAATTCCCAACAATCTTCCCCTAGTTGATTAATGACAAAACCAATAAGCACAAGCTTCCCCTGAAGCTAATATAGATGAAGAACTTCCCCTGAATCCATGCACTCTTCCCCTTTTTGTCATAATCAAATAGGAGTGCATGTAGATGGTTAAGTATATGAACAATAAGCTTCCCCTTAAAAGTATATTAACCATCTCTTGAATCTCGAACTCAGTAGCATAGATCATCTCTTCCTTCAGTACGAACAAGACATGCTTATTACTATATTATGTAATAAAATGTCTTTGGATAATTCTTGTAGTCAATATATGCATGGCGATCACATGCAATGGCCGATAGTCTCAGTGAGCTCCGTCGCATCAACGACCAGTATCCTAGATCCAATGTCAAGGGCTGTATCGTATCATACTCCGACCAAATATTTGTAAAGGAGCGTGTAACTTTTCCAATCAAGAATTATAGCATAAACTGAACCTCCAAAATGAACCATACACATCCTCATTGTTCAAGATCCAAGGGCGTCTGTGGACCCAAAATATATGTGTTTATAGATAAAAAATTACAGAAAAATAAATACATAGGAAAACCTTATAAACCCTAGATCAAGAGCCACGAGGCTCTGATACCAATTGTGAAATCCAGGAATCTGGACTCAACTAGGGTATGAATAACATTGATTGATTAAGCACAGCGGAATATGAAATAAGAACACAATCAACATTACTAATAAGGTTTTCTTTATTCAAACATGATAAAGAAACTATTACTACTACTAACTACTACACACGCTCTATGCGTTTCTAGACTCTCATTGGAGAAGTCTACTATTAAATGGATACCTCTAACCTAGACGCCTACCCTCTTTATATAATAGAGGGAGTAGGGTTTACAAGACAAGATAAGATCAATCTTATTTAACCAGTCTTCAATCATCATAAATACTATTTGACCAGTCTTCAATCATCATTAAATACTATTTGACCAGTCTTCAATCAGCATTAATGTTGATCTTTATCTTTTAGCTGAGCATTAAATACTGTTTGACTAATCTTCAATCAGTATTAATGTTATTCCAGCTTTGTCTTGTAGGTCCTCCATCTTTAATATGTTTTGTCATAATCAACTCAAATTATAATTCCCAACATTATCGTTACACATTAGATTTCATTATAACGATGATAGTCATATCAAAGGTAGCAAAACTACTTAAAAATCACTCATAAATAGCTAGAACATAATAAGTACTACTTAAATAATTAAATAATTAACTAGTTAACATAGATAACACATACGAAAATGAACCAACTCCCACACGCGATCTTGATCTAAATTTTCGACCAATTCTTCCTGTAGCCCTACCGTCAAATAATCCTGCAAAAAAATCCCTCCAAATACTCCCGCCAAATACGCCCGCCAAATAGTCCTTTCAAAAAACTATTTTTTTACCATAAAAGCAGATATTATCCTCACAATCACCCACATATCACATACATTCTTACCTTCACAACCACAAATATATCACACTGTTATTATGGTGAAGATGGTGCCATATGAAGCTTTTGCATGTCCTTGTGGAGCTGGAGATGTAGTTCTGCGAGAATCGTATAAACCTAAAACCTGTGGTAAACTATACTATACATGTCCACGATCAAAGGTGAACAATCACATGCTTTTTTTGTATAATATATAAATAATGTCGTTAGTTGTTAAAACTTATTATCTTTACTCTTTAACAGCCTCTCTAAGACACTTTCGGATGTAAATTTTTTTATGGAAAGATAAACGAGTCCGTCTACTGGTTGGTTCTCCTGGAGCTTCAAAGACTCTAATTTATTCTCCAGGATCTTCATCGACTCCAATTTATTCTCTAGGATCTTCAACACCTCCATGCTATTCTCCAGGAGCTTCAACACATCAAAGCTATTCTCTAGGAACTTCAAGAAATGCCGAGTGCTCAAACTGCAAGCACTTGCTTGATAAGATAATGGTACTCGAGGCAACGGTGGATATGTATATGCATCCGGAACAACACACAGTTAATTCAACCGCACTATTTTACGAAGTTTACAATAACATAGGAAAACTTGATTTAGAGTAGTTTGTCATTTGGAATGTAATTCGTATGCTTTAAGCGTCGGTTTGTAAGTCTCGTATGATTATAGTTCTAATATGTTTAAGTGTCTGTTTGTAAGTCGCTTGTGTTACTACAAGTGGTATGTATAATATTTAACTAAACGAATGTTTGTTTTTGTGTTACTTGATGAATGTGCATCTTGAAAAAGTATACGGTATATCATGTTCAACTATAGAAGGGTAGTGCATATCCTGACCAAACCGAAAAAATGGAGTGTTTTTTTATATAGTTATTATTTAAAACCATACAACGAACCGAGAAAACGGAGTGTTTTTTTATATAGTTTTTATATAGTTATATGTTAAACGCATATTTTAAAACCACACAAGAAACCGAAATGTTTTTTTAATATTTATATATTTTAAATAATAAATATATATATTTTATAACTATCTTTATAAATAATTATTTATAAAATTTATTTATAAAATATATTTTATAAATAATAATGATTTAAAAGCAGAATTAAATTTTTTAATAAAATATATAATCCCGGGCGACATGTCGCCAGGGAAAAGTGAGCGGGAAAAATTCCCTCCAGGAGTTTCGTTAAAAAAAATTTTAAAAATTTTAATAAAAAGTTTTCCGGGCGACATGTCGCCCCGGGATAATCTAACGCACATTATTTAACACTAATCACCACGCTTAAACATTCATGTGATTTATTTTTTTTATAAAAGTTTTCCCGGGCGACATGTCGCCTGGGAAAGTGAGCGGGAAAAAATGCTGCCAAAATTTTCGTTGAGTTTTTTTGTCAAATTTTAATCAAGTTATCCCGGGCGACATGTCGCCCGAGAAACTCTCTTCAAACTTTGATTAAAAAGTCTATCAGAATTGGTGTCACGTCGGACGGACTTTTGTCGTTTAGTGACTTCGTCACCTGTTCTACTTTTTCTTATAGTGTTCCCGGGCGACAAATATCGTCCAGGAAACAATCGTCACCTGTTCTACTTTTTCTTGTGGTATGCCACGAAACCAAGAATTAAAAGTTATTTGCTTGCATAATAATATGACTAGGGCTTAACCTTTGAATTGAGACCTTAAACACGATTAACGATCATCAAAGCTTCCATGTCTTCCCTTTATTTTCTCCATTCACTCTCGTCACACCACAAACGCACAAGACAAAAATGTTGGTGAAGTTACTTATAAAAAGCAAAAGAACCCGCGCGTTGCGACGGGACTAATTTTTTCCCGAATAATTTTTTTTTACGTTTCGAGGGTTTTTTTTGGGCGATGCGTTATGGCGGGGCTAATTTTAATATTTTTCTTTTTTGTATGAATTTAGGGGAAAAAAATTTGCGTTGAGGACGGGATAATTTTTCCCGAATATTTTCTTTTATTTTGACGGTTTTGTAAAATTTTTTACGGGAATTTTTTGTGTAACAAATCGTAAATAGTTAAAAGTTGAGGGTCTTTTAGTAATTTTTTTTTTCCTTTGGCCCCAGATTTAGGCTATTTTTTGGTTTATTTTGCTAAATTTTTTTTTCCCGATATTTTCTTTTTTTGTACGAGTCGGGAATTTTTTTTAGCGCTAGGACGTGTAATTTTATCCCGAATATTTTCCTTTTTTTGGAACGGTCAAAATCTTTTTTTTTGGCCGATGAATGTAACAAAATTGTGAACAATAAAAACTTGACGTGTTTTTTTTGTTAATTTTTTACGGGATTTTTTGTGTAAGAAAATCGTAAATAGTTAAAAGTTGAGGGACCGTTTTGTATTTTTTTTTACTTTGGGCCAGATTTCAGGCTAATTTTAGGCTAGTTTTTTTTTTTTACTTTGGGCCAGATTTTTGGTCACATTTATCGAATTTAGTAAGTTTGTGACAAATTTGTATATTAGGGCAATAATTTTTTTTTAATATGGCTTATGTGTTGGCTCAGTTAAAGTTGTTTATTTTTTTTTGCTATATGGTTTTTTTTAATATAATAGGTTGTACGTTTGAGACCATATCGATTATTTTAAAGTTATTAGGTATCGAAGATGTTTCTGCTGGTATTTTTTTTCATCTGAATAAATTGGAACTTTTGTAATATTTTTTTTCTCCTACTTTGTGCATACAAATTTAAAAAAAAAAGCAAAAACAAAATAATTAAAAAAAAAAACCAAAATCGGGCTAGCCCAAAATGAGAGCCCGTTACTGTAGCAATGTGGCCCACTGTCAAAACGACAGTGGATTTGTCACTCAATGTGTAATATACAAGCAAAATAACTCGCGCGTTGCGGCGGGGCTAATTTTTTCCCGAATAATTTTTTTTACGTTTCGGGGGTTTTTTTTGGGCTATACGTTATGGCGGGGCTAATTTTTAATATTTTCTTTTTTATATGATTCGGGGAAAAAAATTTGCGTTGGGACGGACTAATTTTTTCCCGAATATTTTTTTTTTGGGACGGATTTTATCAATTTTTTACGGGAAGTTTTGAGTAAGAAAAACGTAATATATGTTAAAAAGGTGAGGGTCCGTTTTGTATTTTTTTTTACTTTGGGCCATATTTTAGGCTATTTTTGGGTTTTTATTTTTTTTGTTAATTATTTCCCTGTATATTTTTTTTTGAACGATTCGGGAAAAAAATAATTTGCGTTGGGATGCGGTTAATTTTTTCCACGAATAATTTCAATTTTGGGAAGGTTCGATATAATTTTTTTTTGCCGAAGAATGCAAAAAAGTTGGAACAATAAAAACTTGACCTTTTTTTTGTTAATTTTTACGGGATAGTTTTGTTGTAAAAAATCGTGCAATAGTTAAAAGTTGAAGAGCTAATTTGGGCTAGTTTTTTTTTTTTTACTAATGGGCCAGATTTTGGGCCACATTTTATGGCGAATTTTAAGCTAGTTAGTCGACAAATGTATATATTTGTAGTTACTATTTATTTTTTATATGGCTTTATGTGATGGCCTCTGTAAAGTGATGTTATTTTTTGCTATATGGTGTTTTTTTTTAATATAATGGTTTTACGTTTGTGACCATATCGTTATTTTAAATTATTAGGACAAAAAAAGATGTTTCGCGGGTATTTTTTATCTGAATAAATCGGAACTTTTGTAATATTTTTTTTTCTACTACTTTGTGCATACAAATTTAAAGAAAAACAAAAATAAAATAATTTAAAAAAAATCAAAATTGAGCTGGCTGAAAATAAGAGCTCATTATTGTAGCAATTTTTGCCCGAAGTCAAAACGACTTCGTTTTAGTCGACAAATGTGTATATTTATAATTTGGAAATGGTTTGTCACTTTTGCAAGAATGCTCCTTCAAGTCTATTTTTTTAGTACTTGGCTCATAATACTTGTCATATATATTTATATATTACTCATTAACTTATAAGTTTGACTTTCAACTTACAACTTATTGACTAACCAATCAAACTTAGGGGTTGTTTCTTTTTTTCCTTTTTGAAAATAGTTCATGCCTAGATTAATAATCTTGTTTGGAAATAATCCGGTCTGAAAATATCCTGTTTTTTTTCATCCTGAATGAGAATCTTAAATACCTAAATGGTTGATTTACCTTTGTTTTTAAAATCACAAATAGAACAATGATCTCGTATTGGAAACCAACATAATCAAAAATCAAGTATAAATGATACATAATCAAACTTCAATTACTACAAATTTCCAAAAACTTAAGACAAGTCCATCTAAATAGAGAATTTAAAGGAGAAAAAAACCCGTAACTTTTATGCAGTTTTATACACAAGTAGATTGTGTTAGGAGAAGAAAGAATAAAAGAAATATGTGTGGGTAAATTTGTGATACAGGATCCTGGATGGAAACAACCTTCTTTTTAGCACTCTTTTACAAACAGGATTTACTTTCGTATTAAGCAAAAAAGAAATAATTTTTTTCCTTGTTGCATTAAGAAAATTTTCCATTTAGGATATTAAGAAAAAAAGAAACACCCCCTTAGTCTTTCAACACTTAAAGACGTAGTCAAACTATTCTAAGGCATTTTTAATTATAAAATACCTAAAACCTGAATTTGGAGTGTAACATATTCTCATTGGGAAATGATTTAGATGCGTAACTCATGTGTCTACTATTGTGCCTAATCTAATCATTGTTGAACATATGTATTGCATAATTTATCTCTCATCAAACTTATCATTCATCTTGCCAAATGTATGATGATCTTTCTTAGGCATGAAATCAAGCTACTTACTATCGCAATTAGACCACTTCCTGAAAAGAATCGAGAAAGAAAATGCATTTTATAGAAACTGGGTGCATTTTTATAGGGATAATTCTTGAAATGCTTCAAAAATAAAACAATAGTCTAATGATTGCCTTAAAAAAAACTCACTTCCTCATTTGTCATGCGACTTATCTAATTTATGTGACTATTGACAAGTGTCTCACTTAATCAATCATTGGTAGTACATGTGTGTAAGAATGTAATACAATTGTGTAAGAGTTATGTAAGATGTACTTTAATTTTTATGCATGTACTATTTATGCGATTTGTATTTTTTTTGTCTTTTTGTGTACTTTTTGTTTTATTTTTTTCACAAAAATACAAATCGCTTAAATAGTACATTGTCATTCGCATAAGGCTGGGCACTATAAAAATCACCAACGACCTGCATTTTTCCCTGCCACATTAGCTTTCTTTCTCCGGCGACCTACAAGCGACTTTTTGCCACTATAAGGCGACCTTCATAATTTTTTTCAATTTTTTAACAACAAAATTAAATTTCATTAATTATAAAAAACATTACATAATTATTCAAATAACATAAAAACATGACAATAATAATTAAAAACTTAAACTACTCTATTCGTCCATTTTTATTGTCCACATTTTTTTTGAGATGTCTCAATTTAATTGTCCACTACTAAAAATAGATAGAGAAGTTTGATCAAGTTTACTATATTACTCTTATTTAAAATTATTATTACAAACTTCAAAGAAGACTTTAATTAATTTTTTTTGAACAACAGCTTTATTAAACGACTAGCAAGGAGCTAGAATTAGACAATTACAAGATACGGGTTTTTGAGCCAATCGATCCATTTGAACGAGGCTTTACATCTAAACTTACACCAATAATAAGAATTAGAAACAATGTTATCAAAAATCCTCACCTGTGAAGAAGTATCCTTCTCGAAAAGAATCTTGTTACGGAACATCCAAACCGACCACCATAAACAATAGAAGATGCCTTCGAACACCATATCTTTTTATTGGTGTAAGTCTAGATGTAAAGCATCGTTCAGTTGGGATGATTGGCTTAAAAACCCTTCTTTGATTTCTCTGTAATTCTAGCTCCTTGCTAGTTTCTTAATAAAATCCTCACCGGGCTGTTCAAAAAAAATAAAATATCGCTTCTGATCTTTTGTCTTTCATCTCCTTCGGTCTTTGTTGTTGTATTGCGGCAAAGAGAAGCTGATTTTGAAGTATAAATAAGATGTCTTTCCGTTTTCTCTTTCGGCTATTTTAAGTGTTCGACGTGTATTGGCCATGTTTTTTCTCTTTCAATTATGCAGCTTCCCGACGCTCCCGCCTCCTAGATATCCAATCACCGATTCTTCAATGGTATATAGGACTCTTGTGTCTCCTTCCATCTTTCTCCAATTTTTCCTTTTTAATGTTTAAGAATTTGTCGGCTACCAAATCAACAAATGAAGAAGATCCCTAACGAGAGGAGGCGGATGCTTTTTTCTTGGCCTTTGCTCGGTCACGACCTATTGGTCGTTGTTCTTGAGTCTCTTTCTCAGACTCATCCGCTTCATTGTTCAAATTAAAACCACCAGATGCTGACCCCGAGGTGGTTTCAGAAGTCTTGGACATTTTTCGCCCCTTTGTATTCTTGTAAAAAGAAGGCATCTCAACGTCTAACCAACCTTGGTGATCTTTCAAAATGTTATAACAATGCTCCAACGTAAAGTCATGCATGTAAATCAATTTGTATTATGCACACGATTTTTGGTACACATAGAGGTTATTTGAACCACTTTCATGATTCTCTTTAATATTATTGATGATAGCGCAAAAAGAACCAATTATAGGGCGAATCCTATTTTTCCATTTGCTAAGGATTGAGCCGTACCCATTCAATAGAAACTGTAGCGCATTTTTTATATACTAAAATGAACACGATGATTGAGAAAAACGAAATTAAGAGTCAAATATATCATTCTAGTGGGAAGTCTAGACCTTTGCTCACAATGCGAAAATAACACCTCCAACATTTAGAAAAAAAGTTAGATGAACTAGCAATAGTTTGTTATTATTTTTTAATTTTTGTTTGCCATGAATAGAAGTCATATATTTTGTATAGGTGGTAAATTTTATCAATGTTTTAAAAACCAATTTTTTAATTGATCTGGTCGAATCAATGAGTCACGATTAAACCGGTTTAACCGGGTTTCTCGGCTAAAACCGACTTCCGATCACTTGACATGTTCACAGTTCAACTGGTTTAATCGACAGGTTAACCGCGGTTAAAACATTGATTTATTTATTTATATGAATGTAGCATTTCTTTTAAATTAAACCTGAGAGTTATATTTATTTTAGACGCAACAAAACTAGTAGTAGGTTGACACGTTATGAGATGCGTATGGAAGATAAGTTCTGAGATAATGGCAAATTAAAGAACAATAAAAATGAAAGATTCAGGTACTTTGATCTTTTGTGTTAATATTTTTGTTGTTTTTTTTTGGTTGGTCGGCCAAACATGAAAAAGGTGAAACTAATCATGACAAGAGAGAAAAAAAAAACTAAATAGAAATGCAATATTTTAAATTAGGATTTTTTAACGAAATGCAGCTCATGTTATTCAGTTTTAGATAGTGATATAAACTTTAGACTGATATAAGTTAATTATTGATTTTAAATACGGGTAGAAATTCTGTTTTAGGAGAGTACTAGTTAGTGGCGTTTTAGAGGATGGACGAGGTGAACGACTGTCTAGACTAGAGTCCACAAATTCACATCATATGTTTTCATTATATGAGGCAGCAGATATATGTAATTTTTTCGAAAACTGATATAGAGTGAAAACTTAATAGCTGGTTATCTTAGTTAATAGACCAGTAAGTGAAAAATGTCTCTCTAATAATAAATTGTTTGATACTCCATTTTATGATCTCATCATTCATTCTCAGTCTTTTCACTCGATGATTATTTTGTATATATTTTCTTTGATTTTGTAAAAATACGCTAATATTAAAAATATAAATATTTACATTTATCAAAAAAATAACGGGCCAACAATATTCATTAGAAAAAATAACTCCCATGTTATTGATTATAATTTTAAAAGTGCCCCTTATACTATATAGCATTTACACAAAACCCCCTAAACTATTAAATTTTTTAATAAAAACCCTCTAGGTTGTAAAATATTTTTATAAAACACCTTCATAATAAAAAAATTTAAACACCCTTGCGGCATAAAGTATTTTCATAAAACCCCATAAACAATAAACATTTCATAAAAACCCACCCCGTAGGCTATAATATTTATATAAAACATTTTACCTATAATTCTTTGTTTATAAAAACACCCTTACGACATAAAATTTATAATAAAAAACCTTATATACATAATGCGCTGCAAGGAAGCGCATATAGCAAAACTTCATTACAATACATACATTTACCATTGTACAGTAGAAGCCAGTGCTTCTACAGTACCGGGCTTTCACTTTGGGTCTGGGCTCTCACTTTGGGCCGGCCCAATTATTTATTTTTATTTTTTTAAATATTTTTGGCACAAAATAAAGGGAAAAAAATATTACAAAAGTATCGATTCAACTTTAAAATAATCGACATAGTCACAAACGTACAACTTTAGATTTCATTAAACGGTGTCATTTAAAAAAAAACTCATATAGCAAAAAAAACAAAGCTTTAAACATGAGGCCCAACACATAAGCCCATATAAAAAAACAAATTATTAAACATGAGACCAAAAAAAAATTCGCAAAAAAAAATATTACCGCCCCGCAATAACGCGCGGGACATAAACTCATATAAGAAAAAAAAACAAATTATTAAACATAATACCGAAAAAATAAACCCGCACAATTAAACATGAGACCGGAAAAATAAACCTGCACAAAAAAAACATATAACCAAAGAAAAAAACCTTTAAACATGAGGCCCAACACATATGGTCATATAAGAAAAAAACAAACTATTAAACATGAGACCGAAAAAATAAACCCGCACAAAATTAAAAAATAATAATAATAATAATAACAATGGCCCGCAACAACGAGCAAAAAATTAACGTTCCACAGCAACGCGCGGATAATCCTGCTTGTTATTATACAAGAAACATTACAAGTTCACGAGATGTAATAGAACAATACAACTTTCATTATCTGGCTACATTTTCCGGCTCAAATTTTTTATTTTTTTTATAAATACGCAATACAAAAAAAAAATACTCGGCACAAAATAAAAAAAGAAAATTACAAAAGTACTGATTTATTCAGATAAAAAAATACCCGCGCCATGAGGCCAACACATAAGCTCATATAAAAAAACCACTATAAAACATGAGACCAAAAAAATAAACCTGCACAAAATAATAATAATAATAAATTTGTTCGACACAACATAATAAAAAAAATTACAAAATACTGACTTATTCAGATAAAAAATATCCGCGCCATGAGGCTCAACACATAGGCCCATATAAAAAAACTATTAACCATGAGACCGAAAAAATAAGTCCGCACAAAATAAATAAAAAATAAAATAAAGATAACACCCTGCAGCAACGTATGTACTTAATAACTTTAAATTAAACGGCGCGAAAAAAAAACCGCCTACCCTAAGTAAAAAAAATTATCCCCGCCACAACGCGCGAGTTTTTATGCCTACAAATATTCTGCTTAACAAATTCGTAGTAGAAGTTGAAACACAATCGTTTGTTCAAAAAAACAAACGTCCCGCGATTAAGGATTACAAAAAGTAAAAAAAAAAACACATACTCTTTCCGTCTCATAATTATAGTTTTAAAATTTTTATTTTTTAACTTTTACTTTAAATATTTCTGTTTGTGCTATATAATATTTAATACAAAATTATGTAACAATAAAAATACACACCTCAACATATGACCACAGAGTCACAAACACTTCTCATAGTTTGTGTGAACCGTACAACACTTGGCATTGATCTCTAAGTTTCATTTATCACCCTACGCTTTCACTAATATCACAAAACCCCCTACTATATCAAATTCATCACTCAAACTGTCAAACAATCCCCTACATTTTCATCTGAAAATGGAGAAGTTTATATCAAAACAACGTTTACAATAAGATGGCGGGCAAACGAGCAACAAGCTGCGCCGCAACCCCTTTTTGGATGGCAAAACCAATCCTACTAAAAATAAAGTTTTGTGTCTTAGGGGTCGAAAAATTACTTTGCACAACCCGTTGAACCCTATTCAAAAACTCCTATGCTTCCGGTGTTAGGAAACCAAATGTATCAAAAGCAAAAGGGATAAACACGTGTTGATTCTCTAAACAAGCTTTCTCGTGTTTAGCAACTTTGCTCGATTCCGCTTTCAACGCAGCTTGTCCTGCAACAAATCCATTGTCCCTGAGCCCAACAAGAGGGGACACTCCAGTAAGATCCACACAAGCATGTTTCCCCCCGGCCCACCCAAACACAAGTATATCAGCTGGCCGTAAGGTAGACCTCCCTTCGAGTGGATCTGTCAGAAAGTTCACGGGGGCCTCCTTTCTAGAAGAAATTCCAGCTCGTTTAAGAACATCATACAGAACATCCCTAACCAAATCATGCCTATATTTGAAATCAGGTAACTCCTTGCAATGGACCGCATGCTCACCAAAAGAATCCAAACAAACCTTGCGGCAAACTGGGCAATGTTTTGGCGTGTGCCCTGTTTAGTGAAATTGTCAAGAGTTTGGGAGTGAGCTTTGATTTATCCCCTCGCCAAAAAGCAGTAGTTGAATGTCTCTGAGCTCCCCGTGCTCAGAATTTCTTGACCGTTAACCCCATTGAAGGACTAGGCCAACATCTGAAAATGTCCACCCAGCAAAACCCAGGTCAGTTTTCCGGTCATT
>BQNB010042051.1:0-46379 GCA_026074375.1 Tanacetum coccineum | reverse complement strand
CCTCTTGCATTGCTTCTATCCAGCTTGGATCTGTCAAAGCTTGAATCACTTTCTTGGGTTCTATTTGTGAGAGAAAATAGGTAAATAAGCAGTTTTGATCATCTTTGTGATTTGTTCTCCTCTGCCTTTTGATGTAACTTACCATAGCATGTTCTTCAGTAATCTTAATCATCCTCCTTGTTTGAGTAGCTGAATTTATGTCTCTAATGATCTGGTCTTTAGATGATCCTTGTGAATTCTGGTTGTGGGAATAAGACTGACATTCATGGTGGTTTCCAAGTTGTTAAGGTCAGCCTCTGCACCCACATCTTCATCATCATATGCACCACTAAAGATACCGGTGTCCTCCAAATCAAGTATGAGAGGATCAGTAGGAAGATCATCAGCGTTATTAAAATTTTGCCCAGCAGTACTAATAGATAGACTAATAGTACTATCTCTGTTAGTGCTGTTAGCATAACCTTCCTTCTGTTAAACAAGGAAATTATCCAATTCAGCTCTAAAATCTTGCACATTCTGGTCATTTTCTTTATTTGAAGCTCCTCCTTCTTTCTCTTGACCATTTCTTTCACCCTCATGTGTTGGTTCTTCATTAGTCTTTTTACCAGCATCATTAGCAACTGCATCCTTTGAGCTTTGTGGACTATCATAAAGTAATGGTAGCAGAATATATTGTTGAGTAGGTACAGCATCAACATTATCCTTGATACATGCATTCTTAATAGTTTGATTTCCTGTAGTAACTGGCTCATAATTCATAGAGTTTGTTAGTAAATCAATATCAAAGAGCCATTCTGGTCCACTCCCTGCAACATTGGGATTATTTTCAAAAAAAATTATGTGCGGTTTCTCCTCTACTTTCCTAGTTCTTGTGTTAAATACCTTAAAAGCCTTGCTATTTATAGAGTATCCAACAAAGAACCCCTCATCAGCCTTCTCATCAAATTTGCCTAGGGGATCTAAGATATTAAGAATAGTCACAGAACACCCAAAAGATCTCATAAAGCTTATACTAGGTGGTCTACCAAGTAATAGTTTATAAGGTGTCTTGTTGTGAGGCTTGGTTACTAGAACCCTATTCTGAACATAACAAGCAGTATTAACTGCTTCAGCCTAAAATATAGTAGGTAATAATGAATCTGCTAGCATAGTTTTAGCTGCCTCTATTAGTGTCCTATTCTTTCTTTCAACAACTCTATTTTGTTGTAGAGTTCTGGCAACACTAAACTCCCTCTTAATCCCTTTCATCCCACAGAACTGATTCATGTCATTATTTTTAAACTTAGTTCCATTGTCACATCTGATGATTTTAACCTTATGATTTATTTGGTTTTCTATGCCAGTAATAAAAGTTTTAAGGATCCCACTAGTCTCATCCTTAGTGGCCAAAAATAAAACCCAACTAAACCTACTATAGTCATCAGTGACAACAAGGCAATATATCTTGTGATTGATACACCTTACAGATGTTGCCCAAATAAGTCCATATGTAACATTTGTAAGGGTTGGCTGATAGATCTCACAAGCTTGGTCTTACAAGAGGCTTTGTGTTGCTTTCTCTTCTGACAAGCAACACAGGTATGGTCATTTTCAAAAAGCTTTTAAGGCAAACCTCTTGCAAGGTTTCCCCTCGCAAATTTGTTCCTAGTTTTAAAGTTCATATGACCAAGCCTCCTATGCCATAAATTAGACTTATCTATTGCAGCCTTTATAAATAAACAAGTCAAACCTCCTGAAGGAACAACATTCTTTAGATCAAAATTGTACATGTTGTTCTATCTAGGAACTTTAAGCAAGACTTGACTTTCATCAAGTAGCTTAAAGTCAGGAGATAGAACAAGACATTTAGTCTCAGTAAAAAGAACACTATTTTTCTTGTCACACATTTGTGAGACAGAGAAAACGCTAAACTTAAGTTCCTTTACAAAGTATACATCTTTAAAGTCTAATTTCCCAGTCCTAATTTTACCTCCTTTAGGACTTCCTCCAAATGCAACAAATCCACCATCAATCTCTTGATAATCTGTAAGAAAGGACTTGTTTCCAGTCATATGCCTAGAGCATCCACTGTCAAAAATCCCTTGATCCTGTAAAGTATATTGTGGATTACCCTGCACTCAAAATGAGAGAATTAGTTTCTCTTAGGGACCCAAGCCATTACTGACTTGAGTCTGCCTTGTAGATCAACATAGTCAAATCTTTTAAGCATGTATGATCCACTGTCTTTGGAGGTATGGTCAATAACATTTCTTGTTGGTCTCCAAATCCAGCATGCTGAGGACTTAACAGCATTTTCCCTATATCCCACAGCAGCACTAACTACTGCTTTTGGCCCAGCAGTAGTTACATTGTTAACCCTAGCAGTTTTAACTTTTTCATTAAGATTATAGGTTTTAGCTGCTGATTTTTGGTTAAAAGCCCTTCTTACTGGTGAATGTGCTTTAAAATAAGAATATGTTTTGGGTAATGCATCATTCACTTTTGATTTAGGGGCAGCAGTATTAACAGGCCTGGCAGTACTAATTGATGTTGCTGCTCTTGGAGAGTTTTGCTTAGCAGCATTAACTGGTACTTGTCCTAACTTTGTTGCAACTGCTGTTGGAACAAAATTCCTTTTAGGATGTGGGTGAGTCAATTTATTTTGGTGGTTCACCCTCTGAACATTGTTCCATACTGGTCTAATTTCCCTTTGACCAGTAACCCTTCCCTTATTATTCAACACAGGTTTTTCTACCATTTTATTGTCATGAAAATCACAGTCTTTAATTAAATGATTGAAACTCTCACATAAAAAACAAGCTTTCTTTATAAACTCAAAACCATTCCCTAGTTTCTGAGTCATCATTCCATTCTAGTTTCTTCTTTACCCCTAGGACTTTGACTTTTCCTGGGATACTTTACTTGCTTATGTATGTTTTCCTTATTAACAGATTTCACATTCTCATCAAATTTGACAAAATTGATTTTTGTAAACTTTGGTTTTGTCTGATCAGTTTTAGGTCTAAACACACTATTATTATCACTATCAGTGTCCCAATCTTCAATGATGGGAGCACTAGGCCTAACAGTTTTAGGCTTTTCTATAATATCCTTACTAGTCTTATATATACTAGTTTCAGTTTCACTTACTTTAGTCTTATAGACAGAATCATCTAACCTAGCAAAGGATAAGTCAGGTCTTGAGGGCATGTAGTTCCCAGTGTAGGGAGGGGGAACTGCATGAAACCCTTTACATGTTTTGAATCTATCATTTATAAGACTATTATCTACATCACTTTCTCTACTGTTTAACACACTATGAACTACTTCACTCTCGTTCATTTGACTATCATAACCAAGACCGGCTTTATCTTTAGCACTTATTTGACTATTTATCAGTTTAGTTAGATTCTTTGATGATTCTTCAAATTTTTCTAGTTTAAGTTTCAAATCATCTTTCTTTTTTAAAGCTTCTTCTAACTGATTTTTAAGGTCTTTGATAGAGATATCTTTCACTTGGACATCATACTTTAAAAATACAATATCTTCTTCATAAACGGCTTTATTCTTTTCATGAACAACTATCCTAGCTTCTAATGATTCTAATCATATTTTATAACCTATAATTTCTAGATTAGATTTATTAAGAGCTTCACGTTGTTGATCATATTGTTTTTGAAGAGTTTCATATGATTTTAAGCAATCTTTAGAGCAAGTATGTACCTCGGAGTCTGAACTTGATGAGCCTTGGGATGTATAGGCCATTAGAGCAAAGTTTGTGATGCCTTCTTCAGCCTAAAAGCTCCAATCATAACCACCTATCCCATCTTGAACAACCAAGGCATTTGCAGGAGTCTCCACTGGTATAATCCTTCTTGGAGCATCTCCATTTCTATTCCCCTGATTCCTTGGTGCCCTGCATTCTCTAGCAAAGTGACCTCTCTTGTGGCAGTTGTAACATTCAACCTTTGTCTTATCAAAGCCAACAGTTTCTTTGCCATTGAAATTCAGATTCCTTCCTGTCTTCTTTAAGAATCTTTTCACCCTCATGGTAAGCATGGCCACCTGCCATTTGAGATCCATCTCTTCAAGATCATCAGTATCAATCTGCTCCAGATCTTCATTGTCCAATTGTGGACTATTAGATTGATTAGCAAAGAAGGAAAACATGACATCATCAGCATAAGTTGAGGAAGAAGCTTGTCCCTGTGAACTAGCAGTAGAAACTTCATGAGCAGTATTAACTGCTTCATTAGTACTGCTAGTGTTTTCTGAAGATACAAAAGCCACATTTTGAGAGTTTGAGCTTGATTGGCCTTTAATCTCAGATTCATACACCTTCAGATTATTATACAAATCATCCATGCTCAATGTGTCTAGATCAGATTTGTTTCTCATGATTAAAGCAATATTGTTCCAAGCTGATGGTAGACTTCTCAGCAACTTCAGATTTGCATCTTCTTGAGAGATAACTTCACCATGAATTTCCAATTGGCTGATGAGTTTCTAAAACCTATCATAGGTTTTACTAGTCCTTCGGATCTTGATGCAGCAAAAATCTCATATTGCTGCTTCAGTATGGTTTTCTGCATTTTCTTTGATTCTTTGTTGCCTCTAAACTTGGCCTTGATTGCTTCCCATAAGGTCTTTGCATCCTTGATTCCATGAAACTTCAATAGGTGCTCATCAGGAATGGCCAACAACATAGTGCTTTTTTACTTTTAATTCATTCTTTCTTGCTAGCTTTTGTTCAACAGTTTTAAGAGGAATTGGACCTTCATTACCAGCACTAGCTGATGCAATAGCAGGTGCATCACCATTCACAATTACCTCCTAAAGAGCATAATCAATGTGAGTAAGATATTGCTCCATTCTCATGCTCCAGAGATTATAGTCTCTTGTTTTGAGTACTGGAAGTTTTAGTGCAGACACTGTTTGGGTAGTTTTTGATTATGACTCTATCTTTTCTTTGACTAACAGATCTTGTGTATATATAGTGTTCTTCTTATTCAAAGTTTCTCAACAAGCTTTGATACCACTTGTTGATCCTTTTTGAACAGATCTTATCCAAAACAACTATAGTAGAAACTAAGATTGAGAATATCACAAACTATGCGGAAACTAGTTTGCAATACTAAGAAGAACAATAAAACAGTAAACAAACTTTTACTAAACTTTCAGCCTCAATATGAAACGATCACTCTGAATAATGATAGGGTTACAAAATAACCTTGAAGCTATGAATATCAAAGATGTACTACTAACATTATGCCCTAGGACCTCCTTTTATACACCAAGGAGTCCTACAAGGCTTACAATACTTTTCTAACTTATCATAATCTTTTATATAAACAAACGTAATCTCCTAAACAAATAAGTTATACATATCTTCTTTACAAATACTTATCTTCGTAAGTATTCTTGTTCTCCAATCAATCTTTGATCTCATCTCTGTCAGCATAATCCTTCCAGTAGTAGTAATCACTCAGCAGTTGTAACTGAGCACAAGCAATATTAACCACTTAGAAGTTTACTCTAGCAGTACTAACATACACTAGCAGTACTAACTTTTGTACTTGCATTAGTAACTACTTAGTATATTTTCAGTCTTCATCTCTAAGCAGTCTTAACTTTTATTAGCAAGAGTAACTTTATGCTAACAGTACTAATATATACTAACAATAGTAACTAGCAGTAGTAACTTTTACACTACCAGTACTAACTACTTAGCATAATTTTCATTAGTATTACCAGCAATACTAAGTTATGCTTGACAGCACTAATATATACATGAGCAGCAGTAACTCTAAGAATATCTTGAAGTCTTTTAAACCTAACAAGCTACAACCATTAACTCAGATTTCTTAAATCTTTTCAATAGTTGTTCATATTAAGATTTAAGCACTTCAACAGTTTCAAGACAAGATTTTGAGCAAGTAGAATCATTAGATACCTCAGAACTTGAAGATGAGTAGGCCATGAGTGCATAATTTGTTGGTCCTTCCTCTGCTTGATCACTCCAGTCGTAACTACCAAGACCGTCACATGAGATCAAAGCATTGCAAGTAGTTGTCTCCACTGGCACACTTCTTCTTGAGCTTTCTTTGCCCCTGTTGTCTTGGTTTCTTAGAACTCTGCACTCCCTGGAAAAATGTCCCCTCTTATGGCAGTTGTAGCACTCTACCTTGGACTTATCAAACCCAATGGTCCCATTACCATTAATAGTCACCTTCCTTCCACTGTTCTTCAAGAACCTTCTTGCCCTCATAGTCAACATGGCCATCTGCCATCTTAAATCCATCTCTTCCAAGTCATCTGAATGGAGTTATTGTAGATCCTAATTTGCATGTTAAGGATTGTTTGGTTGACTAGAAAAGAATGCACAGATCACAACATCACTCAAGTTATCAACATTTATTGGATTAGCAGCATTAGCTTGAGTGCTAGCAGCAAAAACTTCATGAGCAGTATTAACTGCTTCATTAGTGCTGCTAGAGTTGTTAGAGGACACAAAAGCCATGTTTTGTGTTCTTGTATTTGAGCTTGATGTCCATTTAACTTCTGGTTCATATACTTTGAGATTGTTGTAGAGATCATCCATGCTCATTGTCAGCCTCATCTGCTACATTGGTTGTAGGACCACTAGGCTGAGGTACCTCAGTGTCCTTTCTCTTTGACCTTCTTGATCTTTGTTTCTTTTGAGGTTGAGATGTTGATGGTTGAATAATGGTGGGTGTGTGATAGGATCAGTTGGCATTTCTACACCTTCACCCACTTCTTCTTGATCTTGTACCATCATCATTTGGAATAATGGTGTTTCCCTTCCAGAAAAACCTTTCCCAACCCTTCTTATGTTCCCAAATATCTTCTTAGTGTGAGAGGGTGTAACATAAATCCTTTTATGACTTGGCATCCCTTCCAGTTGCTTATCCAAAAAGACTTGTACAAACCTTGGATACATTAAGAATTTGCCAGACACATTCTCCAAGTTCTTCACCATACTTTCAAATATGTACTTTGAAAAGTTAAACTTCTGGTTTGTAGCTAAACAGATGATTGCAGATGCCATAGTGCTATTAAACTCATTCCATGCAGTAGTCTTAGAACTTAGGCATTGTAAAATAGTATGAATCAAAAATTTCCATTGTGGGGAAAAGAATGCCTTATAGAAAGTAAGCTTCTGTGATATTTTCTCATACCCCATTAATGTAAGTTGTTCAAAGATGGTAGCATTGGGTAGACAATCAACACCTTCATCATCTTCTAGTTGAAGATCTCTTCTTACAATCGACTCAGTAGTGATGATCTTCTTTCCATCCACTAGGGCTTGTAACTGTACTTCCCCATTGAAAGTTTTCGCCTTGACAGTAGCCCAGAATTGTTCAATGCACGAAGTATATATTGTAGGATTAACCGTTAAAGCATACTTTATGGGGTGTGCATTAAGAAAATCCACAATCTGCTCAAACCCTTTACTTTCAGCGGGTTTAGCCAAGAACGCGACCATATTGTGAGTATCTGCAAACTTTAGATTCGTCATTGTGTTGGGTTTTGATGATGAATGTTGAAATTGAGTTAGGGTTTGTAAATAGAGAGTATACAAAAGTATGAAATCGATCAAATGAGTGATTGATTCATAGAAACCAACACACGTAATAATAAAATATATGATATGATGGAAAATTACCAAATTACCCTTGAGGACAAAGGTAAAAAGGAAAATCTTCACAATTATATATAATATAATACGTATATTAACCGGGAAGTATGAT
The DNA here is from genome assembly GCA_026074375.1 of Tanacetum coccineum. NCBI lineage: Eukaryota > Viridiplantae > Streptophyta > Magnoliopsida > Asterales > Asteraceae > Tanacetum > Tanacetum coccineum. The sequence goes on along the minus strand of BQNB010042051.1, from coordinate 38,628 downwards.
TCCCGGGTCGTTATTCCCCAACGACTTATGAAATTGAAACTACGTTTGTTGTTCGAACAATGATTTGAATTGGAAAGAAAGATTGATTAGATTATCTACTTCTACAATTTAAAATAAGTAAATGATAACAATTAAGCACGAAAACAAATAACGGGAAATCAAACTTTAACTAAAAACGCAAAACGAGAACCCTAAACGGCAGTTAAAAACCCTAAATTTCTAAAATTAAACCTAAATTGAATTTTTCTTTTTAAATAGACTCTAATTGACTAAAAAGTAAGTTTAAAGAAAACTAAAACAAAAACGGAGTTGAAATGAGCCTAAAAACACAAAAAATGTAAACGGGAACGAATCCCGTTCTTTAAAAAATGAAAAAATTTCAAATTAAACCCTACAAAGGCAAGACTAATTTTCCTAGAAATTTTATGATAAAAGAAAATTTTCTAAAAAATATTTATATTTTTTTGATTATTTTTCTATTTTTTATGATTTTTTAAAGTTTTTAATGAAAATAAATGTTTAAAAATACTAAACTAATTATAAAAATTCTAGAAAAAATACAGAAAATAGCTTGCACTAAATAGAACCTAGGAAAAATAAGCTTGATTACACAGCTTATCGGATAAGCTGTGTAATAAGCTAAAACAGCTTATAAGCTAAATTGGGAAAAACGTGTATTAATAATAAATTTTGCAAAGTTATAATGAAAAAGACCACAGGGCGCGTTGGTAGAGAGGTGTGTGGTGAGCTGTTATAAAAAGGGTAGAGGGTCTTGAGGTCGGGGGTTCGAGCCTTGCTCACCCCCGATTTCCACCTTCCCATTTTTTCATTTTTTTGAAAAACTTATAAAAGTAAGTTATTAAGCACCTAAAAATAAGCAATTTTTATAAAAGAAATTATATATGAAAAGCCCTAAATAAGCTGTTAAACAGCTGAAAACATGACAGAAACACTTAACTTCATTTTTTTGGTATTTTTCTTAAACTAATAATCTAAAATACCAAAATAAGCTAAGTTTATGACAAATTAACCTACTAATAAGCTAAAACTAACCTAAAGAGCTAAATGAACAAGAATTAGCACAAAAAACAAGCCATAAGCTAGAAATTCAAAATAAGCACTTATAGAAAACTTAAAACCAAACAGTCCCTTAGACAGACTTTGAGCTTAATTTTAAGCTTATAAGTTGATCCTTAGGCCAAGAAGCTTTTTATCTACTTAAAGCATAGCTATCAAGCTACTTAGAATTGCAAACCAACTTCATTTTGAAAAAAAAAGATAAGCAAAGAAAAAGCACTATAAAAAAATCTACAGGCTACTAACTTGGTATTTTTGGATTTTTAATGAAAAAGCTAATAAGCTAACACTACTGACTTAATAAACTCAATACTAAATTAAACTAACATATTAAGCAAACTTAAGAACAAATTAAGCAAAAGTTTAAGAAAATAAGCTATAAAAACTGAAATAAGCTCTTGATTAAACCTGAGACCCAAACAGTCCCTACAGGGATCTTTGAGCTTATTTTTAGATAAGATCTTAGATCCTTATGGGGGAATGGCTTATGCAAGCTTATTCTATAACTAATAAGATTCCTAAAAATGCTTCTGAAATTGATTTTGAAACAATATAGCTTAATGAAAAAGCACTATGAAAACAGACTTACGACTTATATCATGCTGAGTTTTATTCGAAAATGAAAATACAAAAGGCAATTTTGTAGCTTAAATTTAGATGACAAAATAAGCTAGAATTTGAAAACTAATTGCAAACTTGTAAATTATGATATATAAGCTACTTCTATGCTAAAAATTAAATCCTAACACCTATTTTAACCTACTGCAAATTAAGCTAGAAAATGACTTTTATCTTTTTAACACTGCTGATGCAGTTGACATGCATATAGACCAAATCTAAAAACCTTCAATGCAGACCTATTAACCTTCTTTCTACTCTATTTTAACACTTATCTAAATACAAATTAAGCAATTACAAAAACTAGAACTGATTTGAGCTATTAATACAAAAGAACCTTAACATATTTGAACTATTAATAAACCAACTAATGAAAACTAATTTAAAGCTAATCTAACTTATAAATCTTTATTCAAAACCGTTTAAATGAGAGATTTAAATAAACTATAAGAGACTAAGTGGTCACAAACAGCACTAACTTGTGGTTAGTGCTGTTGTCCCAAACACCCCTTTAAAAGTTTTAAAATCCATTTAAGCTTTTGAAAAACAAATTTAATGATTAAAACTCAGATACCAGATGACAAACAGATTATAACAACCTTAATAATCATAACACTATAAGAAAATAAGCTAGAAACAATAAGCTACAAGCTAAGCTAATATTTTTTTTGATTTTTATAGATTTTTAGGACAAGTTATGAAAAACTAAGATCTATGCTATAAAAGCTAAAAACAGATAGTCAAACAAGAGTAATAAGCATAATAAGATAAAAATAATCACTAATAAGCAAGAAATAAGCAAAAGTTAAGCACTATTAAGCTAGGAAATTAAGACAGAAAAGGAAATAAGAAACTTACCAAAGCCTTAGCTAAACAAAGGCAGATAAGGCTCAATTGAGCTGTCTACAAGCTCCAGCTTATCCTAGGATAAGCTGGTAGGGTCCCATAAGCTCTTCCAAGTTAAGCTTATCATCCAAATAGCTCAAATCCATAATAAGCAAAGGTATTAAGACTGATTTTATTGGTTTAAGTATATTAAGAGCTTATTAATAGCTCAATTTGAGCTTAGAGACTCAAAGAGCTTAAGATGAGCTTGTGAGGAGCTTATGTAACATTAAAAGCTTATTGAACAAAGTTTCAAGTAAAAGTGAGCTTTAGAAAAGTAAGATAAAATTCGAATTCTATTAATGAAAAACTGCTTACAATATTGAAAAAGGAAATTACATCAAACAAACATTAAGCTAAAACATTAAAAACTACTCCTGGATTTTTTTTGTGAGTGAGTCCTTGCTTGTATTTATACTACCTGGGAGAAGCTTCTAGGCCCCTGAGTCAGGTACACGCTCCCTTTGATCCTGGCCCTTCAATTATTAGCAATGATTGGATCATAGATTTACACCGTTGGATTAAATGGGGTGAGCACACGGATTGCCAGCGTGGCATTCCGTGTGTCAGACCTTGTGCTTCTTTTGTGAGTCTTTTAGTGCAACAATTTTGATCTTGGTGTGTTTCCTTGCATCCACGTGGCATTCTCCTTGTGGGTTTCCACCAATAGGAGCGTTTGGTGATGTGTAACTCTACCAAGGTGGAGGGTTTCTCTTGAATTGCGTAGCCACATCCTTAATTTTTATTTACCCCTTGATTGTGACTCGAGGTAAAATGGGGGGGGTGTTTGACTTCTCTTTAACCCGGGGTTATATGTTTGACTTCGGGCTTATATAAAAGGTTTTGGGTGTTGGGCTTAGGCTTGGTTTTATAAAAAGGTTAACGGGTGTTAACTCTTTATATATTAAAGAGTTAACACCGTTAGGGTTTAGGGACTATTTGTGCAATTTTGTTTAACTTTAAGGGTATTTGTGGGATTTTGTCTTATTGTGGGTTGACTAATGTTGACCAAGGGTTGACTTTTGATAGCATTCTCCCGGCTCTTGTACACTCTTTATCCGTTCTCGTGTCCGTGTTTGTCCGGTTTTGACCGTTTTCTTGAGATTTAAAGCACAATTTTGTCTTTTTAGGGCCATTTTTGATATAAAATGGATATGTGTTTTCACACATATCAAAATTCCCCAAACTAAGCGATTGCGTGTCCTCACGCAATATTATATGCTCCATAACCAAATACCTCAAAACTTCCCCAAGCTAAATCTTTGAAAAGTAGCAAAGATTTTTATGGATAAAGTTTAGAGATCACAAGTTATAAAACACCCTATTTTCCCATTTTTAAAAAATATATATATATATTTTTATACTAATAATATTTTGACTTTCATTATTTCCATAATTGTTAGGGATCATAGAACAAGATGCATTTCGATCCGAGAATGCCCCAAAAAGGATAAATTCATCGTCCTCGATTTTTCACTTACTCCAAACCAAGCTTAAAACGAAATCACAGCTAAATATCAGTGAAGATGCTAACACTACTCATATTTGCAACTTGTGAACTTTTCACTCCCGACATTTATTATATCTTAAGTGAGTGTGCTATTTTGAATTTCAACCATGTATCAACATTTTGCAATATACTATGCTTCACGTTCCACCCAAGAATAATAAGTTTGAAGGCGAGATCATCCCATGTAGCGACTTTCGTCTCGGCACATCCCAACCTTGCGGCTAAGTGACCAGGCTTTTGACACCCCACAGAGACTAGTATCGGGACTCACGGACCTTAGGTTTCAAAAACTCTCAGGTTTCCCGAATATTCATAGCTTATAAAATAGAATAGTCAAAGTTCAAAAGCATATTTGAATTTAACAAAAAGAAATCTATTTATTAATTTAAACTTAATATTAAACATTTATGCAATTGTAACCCTCGACCTTTTAGAAGGCTGCAACATCGGTTGTGAGCCGGCAAGATGCAGCAAACTTTTATCAGTCTCGGATCTTTATTCTTACTATGGGCTTTCTTTAGAAGACTACCACATCGGTTGTGAGCCGGCAAGAGGTAGTAAACTTTTATCAACCCACATCTTTTATTATTATTATATCTTTTTTATCATTTTATCATTTTTTTACTTTATATAGAGAAGACTTCTTTTTGAAAATTCAAGTATAAATTTGAACTAAGACTAAAATTTTAGCTATATATTACATAAAAATTGTTGATTTAAGTTTAATCTCCAAAAACAGCACGTATATTAATCCGGTTAAGAGCTTATGGGAGAAAAAGCAACAAGTTACACACATGAGCTCTTAAGATTTCCAACTAATCCTTGTTTAGCATCCCACTCATACTTAACTCTATCCTTTTTCGTTCTTCGCTAATTCTCGGGAACGCTTAGCCTAAAAGTTAAGGAACAAGCTAGAGCTCATCATGCTCGATCGGGTCAAAATTTACTCTTATTCTACCCAGCAAGAAAGTCAAAATTGTGACAAAAACACTTATTTTATTTTTTGAAAATTTTGAAATTTTTTTATATTTTTGAAAATTTTTGGTGGGAAAACGAGGTACGTGAGAACAACGGGTAAAAGTAGGCAAGATCATATCGAAGATATACTACCCCATACTAAAATCAAACATTGTCCTCAATGTTTCCTAGCCTAAGACTTAAAAACCCCATACTATAACTCAAAAAGTCTAATGCATAACTCAAGCATGAAGAAAGTATCACAAAAATCTCTAGCCGTTTATTAAGTGTGCTAAAAGATAAATGTTAGACGATAATAATCTTTAGGATATCGGATTTCCCCAAACTAATGGCAAGCAAAGGCTAGGAAGCTCGAGTGGACCAGGACAAAACACCGAACACGAGAGTCTTCAGAAAATTTGGTTTAATCCTGCAAATAATCACAAGTACAAACAACAAACACAAAGATCGGAAGAGTACAAGCCTCCTCACAAGACATTAGAAATAAGAAAGAAAATAGAAAATGGACAAGCATGGGGTGCCTCCCACGAAGCGCTTTGTTTTTGGTAATCAAGTCACATAGCTTGACTCGATCTCCGAATTCATTCGTCCTTGGAGAGAGTAAATGGAAGAGAAAAATCTCAATCGGGCTTTCATTAATGTTTGGACAAACATTAAATTACATGAAAGTTCCATCCCGATGAGATGCCACCGGCTCTAAGTGGAGATTTCGGGGTCAAAAATGGTGTCTTCACTCCCGGTGGAGGAAAGTAAGGGAGAAACCTCATGGTAAGTAAGAAACGGGAGAAAGTCCGAATGACAAATGTGAAGGAATCATCATCTTCATTAAGCTCATCAACATTGTTTATCACTGGTGCATCGGTCTCAACAATTAAGCTAATCTCAACATCCGGTGGTTCTGGAGGAGGACAAGGAAATAACGGATCATCATAAAGATCAAAGTGAAATGATTCAAACTCGGGAGGTTCCAAAAGAGGATCATTTGAATTATCATAAATAACAATGCCAGTCAATCCTCCTTGATTGGGCTCAACCTCAAAAAGAAACGAATCATACTCGGGAAGAGAGTTATTAGCATGAGTAGTGGTACTGCCACTTCTCGTCTCTTCCGTATGATCGCTAAAAGAATTATCAGAATAAGAAAAAGAAGATAGAGTGGGGTTGTCATTTAATGCTTCAATCTTAGAAATGAGAAGATAGACATTTGACAATTTGTCACGAAGAATAACGTCCTCAACCTCTTCTAAGCTGACGAGCTCAGATTCGGGAGGCGAAGCCTCAACATAATCGATTTTTTCAAAAGAATCGTTGTCGCTCGAAGTATCATCATCATAACAATCATCTTCTTCTTCATTAAATTCGTATTTATCCATTTCCGGTGGAATAGGAGCGATTTCACTGGCGAACTCCTCGGAAAGAAAATCGATCTTAGGAGACGTGATCAGAATATCTTGACTAAGCAAAGATTTAGCATCAGAATGATCATTATCACAAATATCGTCGGAAAAACCCTTGGATCCACTTGGGATTGGGACGAGGTTCTCAACACTAGATTTATCCTTTTTAGGAATAGTGCTAAGTTCCTCTTCCCCCATGATTAGAGGGTCTTCAGGCTCCTCGGATGGTGCATCGGGTGTGATTGCTTTAGGCCTTCTCCATATAACAGTATACTCATCATCGTTATTATTGAAGTAGAAAAGAGGACGATTCCAGCTTGGACAATTAATATATTCTGAAAACTCTTCACTAATATTTTGCACATCTTTATGGAGTTTACTCATCAATTCTTGAATATCCTCTTGTTGATATTGCTTGTCCATCAAAGCATCTTTAATTTCACCAAATCTCTCCTCAGCTAGCAATAAAGCCATGCATTGTTCATTAGGAGGTATATAATCATACTCCTTTAAAAAGGCTTGAATGGCTCCCATTAAGTCTTCTCGTGCTTGCAAAATTTCTTTACTTGTCTCTTGAGGATGTGGATGAATGTTGGAAGACTGTGGGGGTTGATATTGGTCAAAACCGGAAAGATAGAAATCTTGGTTCATCGGTTGACACTGAAAAGTCGCATGAGATCCCCCGCAGTTCTCACAACAAAGACATTGTTGTGGAAAACTTTGTGAAGTTAGTGGAAAATTAGTATCGAAGTTTTGATCGAAACACGGGTCCTGATTGTAGACAAACGGGACTTGAGGTGAACAATCGTAACCATGATGGGCATCGTTCCTACATAACTCACAAATATTTGTCTCGTACTAGGGATGTGGAGGGTGATTTGCAAAATTTTGAGAATCGTTAGAAGAGTACGGAGTTAAAAAATTGATTTGTGTTCCATTTCCAACAGTACAATAAAAACAAACTCCATCATATTCATTACAACCACATTGTTGGCACGTACCTAAAAAACTTTGTTGTTGCAAACTTTGTAAATTTTGTAGGATCTCATTAAGGTTTTGATTGTAGCATGGTTTCGGATTTGAGATAATCGGAATTTGCGGTGGACAATTGTAACCAAAATAAGCACCTTTCCCACAAGACTTACAAGTACATCGTTGATAAAAGATTCCATCTAACGAATCCCCACACTCGTAACAACAATTGTGGTTAATTTGTGGAAGACTTTGTGAAGAATTTTGACCGGGGTCTTGATTGACAACGAATGGCTCTCGAGGTGCACTAACAACGTTAGTGTTGTGATTGGTTGACTCGGAAGTGTTTAGAATTTCATTTTTATCATGAATTGTATACCAACCTTCATTCAAACACTTTCGCACAAAAGCACAAGATCGACAATTAAGACCATCAACCGGGTTTTCACAAGTTGCACAATTCTGAGGAGGTTTAGGAACAAGAATATTGTCTTCAAGACCTCCTTTTGAACAACAAAAGTTTGCAGTGTACAAAGCTCCACAAGACGAGCATTCTTTAATCGAGAAGAGGGGGTTCAAACGATGATCGAGTGATGCCATAAGAATTAAACAATTTATAGGGTTAAGAAAAGAATTAAATGGATAAGAAGAAAAAAAAAATTTATTCTAATTTTAACGGACAATGAGATAGACAACTTGTACCAAATAATCAAACTTACTACACGGTAGCTCTTAAAAATTTTACTTTTTAAGGTGAGCCGTATTTCGTAAGTGACACAAATGGTAAGTTTTTAAATCTTTTATTCGAGTTGGGAACCTATTATGGATAATACCTCAATTGAAGGTATTATTTGTTGGTGTTCTTTTACCAACTTTATTTATTTTATTTTTTTATGGATAATTTTTTATATTTTTGATTTTTTTATATGATAATTATACTAATAAAAGAAAAGAAAAATATTTTTAACTTTTAATATTTTATAATTGATTTTTTAACAAAAACAAAACTTTCAAAAACGAAAGGGTCTTTAAATCACGATCAACAAACGTAAACGAAGGAATCTTAATCACAAATCCCCGGCAATGGCGCCAAAAATTGATTCGTAGAAACCAACACACGTAATAATAAAATATATGATATGATGGAAAATTACCAAATTACCCTTAAGGACAAAGGTTAAAAGGAAAATCTTCACAGTTATATATAATATAATACGTATATTAACCGGGAAGTATGATTCCCGGGTCGTTATTCCCCAACGACTTGTGAAATTGAAACTACGTTTGTTGTTCGGACAATGATTTGAATTGGAAAGAAAGATTGATTTGATTATCTACTTCTACAATTTAAAATAAGCGAATGATAACAATTAAGCACGAAAACAAATAACGGGAAATCAAACTTTAACTAAAAACGCAAAACGGAAACCCTAAACGGCAGTTAAAAACCCTAAATTTCTAAAATTAAACCTAAATTGAATTTTTCTTTTTAAATAGACGCTAATTGACTAAAAAGTAAGTTTAAAGAAAACTAGAACAAAAACGGAGTTGAAATGAGCCTAAAAACACGAAAAATGTAAACGAGAACGAATCCCGTTCTTTAAAAAATGAAATTCTGCAAATTAAACCCTACGAAGGCAAAACTAATTTTCCTAGAAATTTTATGATAAAAGAAAATTTTCTAAAAAAGATTTATATTTTTTTGATTATTTTTCTATTTTTTATGATTTTTTAAAGTTTTTAATGAAAATAAATGTTTAAAAATACTAAACTAATTATAAAAATTCTAGAAAAAATACAGAAAATAGCTTGCACTAAATAGAACCTAGGAAAAATAAGGTTGATTACACAGCTTATCGGATAAGCTGTGTAATATGCTAAAACAACTTATAAGCTAAATTGGGAAAAACGTGTATTAATAATAAATTTTGCAAAGTTATAATGAGAAAGACCCCAGGGCGCGTTGGTAGAGAGGTGTGTGGTGAGTTGTTATAAAAAGGGTAGAGGGTCTTGAGGTCGGGGGTTCGAGCCTTGCTCACCCCCGATTTCCACTTTCCCCTTTTTTCATTTTTTTGAAAAACTTATAAAAGCAAAGTTATTAAGCACCTAAAAATAAGCAATTTTTTATAAAAGAAACTATATATGAAAAGCCCTAAATAAGCTGTTAAACAGCTGAAAACATGACAGAAACACTTAACTTCATTTTTTTGGTATTTTTCTTAAACTTATAATCTAAAATACCACAATAAGCTAAGTTTATGACAAATTAAGCTACTAATAAGCTAAAACTAACCTAAAGAGCTAAATGAACAAGAATAAGCACTTATAAAAAACTTAAAACCAAACAGTCCCTTAGACAGACTTTGAGCTTAATTTTAAGCTTATAAGTTGATCCTTAGGCCAAGAAGCTTTTTATCTACTTAAATCATAGCTATCAAGCTACTTAGAATTGCAAACCAACTTCATTTTGAAAAACAGATAAGCAAAGAAAAAGCACTATAAAAAACTACAGGCTACTAACTTGGTATTTTTGGAATTTTAATGAAAAAGCTAATAAGCTAACACTACTGACTTAATAAACTCAATACTAAATTAAACTAACATATTAAGCAAACTTAAGAACAAATTAAGCAAAAGTTTAAGAAAATAAGCTATAAAAACTGAAATAAGCTCTTGACTAAACCTGAGACCCAAACAGTCCCTACAGTGATCTTTGAGCTTATTTTTAGATAAGCTCTTGGATCCTTGTGGGGGAATGGCTTATGCAAGCTTATTCAATAACTAATAAGATTCCTAAAAATGCTTCTGAAATTGATTTTGAAACAAATTAGCTTAATGAAAAAGCACTATGAAAACAGACTTACGACTTAAATCATGCTGAGTTTTATTTTGAAAATGAAAATACAAAAGGCAATTTTGCAGCTTAAATTTAGATGACAAAATAAGCTAGAATTTAAAAACTAATTGCAAACTTGTAAACTATAATATATAAGCTACTTTTATGCTGAAAATTAAAACCTAACACCTATTTTATCCTACTGAAAATGAAGCTAGAAAATGACCTTTATGCTTTTTAACACTGCTGATGCAGTTGACATGCATATAGACCAAATCTAAAAACCTTCAATGCAGACCTATTAACCTTCTTTCTACTCTATTTTAACACTTATCTAAATACAAATTAAGCAATTACAAAAGCTAGAACTGATTTGAGCTTATAATGCTAACTAAACCTAATCAGACTTGAACATTTACTAGATTAACCTTTTAAAACCTAAATAACTTCTAACCTAGCTTATAAAACTACCTAAAACAGACTTATATGAGATTAAAAACAAATTTTAAAGACCAAAAGGCCACAAGCAGTACTAACTTGTAGTTAGTACTGCTGTGCCAAACACCCCTTTAACTAGACTCAAAACCATTTTAGCTTATGAAAATGAAATTAAGAGCTTAAATCCTAAATACCAGATAACAAATAGATTATAACAATCTTAATAAGCATAAAACTATAAGTAAATAAGCTAGAAACAATAAGCTACAAGTTAAGCTAATATTTTTTTGATTTTTATAGATTTTTAGGACAAAGAGAATAACACTAAGATTTATGCTATATTACTAGAAAACAGATTATTAGAACTACTTAATAAGCATAAAAACATAACAATAATCTCAATTAAGCAACAACTAAGCAGAATATAAGCAGTTTAAGCAAAATTAAGCTAGGAAAATTAAGACAGAAAGAGTAAATGAACTTACAAGAAACCTTAGCTAAACAAAGGTATCAAAGGCTCTAATGAGCTATCTACAAGCTCTGACTTATTAAGAATAAGCCAGTAAAAGTCCTTATGAGCTCTTCCATTTTAAGCTCATCTTCCAAAAAGCTCAAAATCCAATAAGATGCCAGTTAATAAGTGATTTTATTGGTTTAAGTATATTAAGAGCTTATTAATAGCTCAATTTGAGCTTAGAGACTCAAAGAGCTTATGATGAGCTTATTAGGAGCTTATGTAACCTTAAAAGCTTATTGAACAAAGTTTCAAGTAAAAGTGAGCTTTAGAAAAGTAAGATAAAATTCGAATTCTATTAATGAAAAACTGCTTACAATATTGAAAAAGGAAATTACATCAAACAAACATTAAGCTAAAACATTTTAAAATGAAAATTACATAAGCTAAAATTTTAAAAGCTAAAACTACTCCTCGATTTTTTTTGTGAGTGAGTCCTTGCTTGTATTTATACTGCTTGGGAGAAGCTTCTAGGCCCCTGAGTCAGGTACACGCTCCCTTTGATCCTGGCCCTTCAATTATTAGCAATGATTGGATCATAGATTTACACCGTTGGATTAAATGGGGTGAGCACACGGATTGCCAGCGTGGCATTCCGTGTGTCAGACCTTGTGCTTCTTTTGTGAGTCTTTTAGTGCAACAATCTTGATCTTGGTGTGTTTCCTTGCATCCGCGTGGCATTCTCCTTGTGGGTTTCCACCAATGGGAGCGTTTGGTGATGTGTAACTCTGCCAAGGTGGAGGGTTTCTCTTGAATTGCGTAGCCACATCCTTAATTTTTATTTACCCCTTGATTGTGACTCGAGGTAAAATGGGGAAGAAGATGAACAGTAACAACTGTTCTTCCCGCGTAAAAACTTGTATAAAAGGGGGGTGTGTTTGACTTCTCTTTAACCCGAGGTTATATGTTTGACTTTGGGCTTATATAAAAGGTTTTGGGCCGGGTATTTGGGTGTTGGGCTTAGGCTTGGTTTTATAAAAAGGTTAACGGGTGTTAACTCTGTATATATTAAAGAGTTAACACTGTTAGGGTTTAGGGACTATTTGTGCAATTTGGTTTAACTTTAAGGGTATTTGTGGGATTTTGTCTTCTTGTGGGTTGACTAATGTTGACCAAGGGTTGACTTTTGTTGACTTTTGATAGCATTCTCCTGGCTCTTGTACACTCTTTATCCGTTCCCGTGTCCGTGTTTGTCCGGTTTTGACCGTTTTCTTAAGATTTTTGCAATATCCGTACCTACACAATCACAAAGACAAAACAAGCAATATTCAAGCATTTAAAGCACAATTTTGTCTTTTTAGGGCCATTTTTGATATAAAACGGATATGTGTTTTCACACATATCAGTGATTGAAACCCTTAATCGAAGTATTAATGAAAATACCCTTAACAACATTAACCATCACAAGCAGTAGTAAGTTTATGCCTAACAACATTAATTCCACCAGCAGTGGTAAGTAACCCAACAGTAGTAACTCAACAGTAAGTTATGCCTAGCAGCATTAACTTATAATCAGCAGCAGTAAGTTATACCTAGCAACATTAACTTTGAGTCACCAGCATTAACTCCAATTCCATTCCAAACAACATATCCATTAAAAATAAATGTCCTCTCTTTCTATTTTTAACTCACTTTTTTCTCTCAATTCTTTTTCTTACTTGTACACTCTGTCTGTTTTTATATCACACAACTCTCTTTCTGTTTTTATGATCACTTTTTCTCTCAATTCTTTTTCTTACTAAAACACTCTGTTTGTTTTTATTTCACACATCTCTCTTTCTGTTTTTATTCTTACCAACTCTCTCGATTCTTTTACTCACCAAAACAGTCTGTCTGTTTTTATTTCATATAGCTTTTTCATCATCAATCTAACACTTTTCTTTGCTTTTACTACAAAATGTTAGTCCAAAAACCAAGAAAACACAATCCATAGCAACTTTCACAATATTAATTATACCTAATAGTATTAAGTATAACTAACAGCAGAAACTCAGCAGTATTAAGTATAACTAGCAGCACTAATTATACTTAGCAGCAGAAACTTTTAATGACATGAATAACAATATTAATTCATACAAAACTTTACAAAAACATAAAGAAATAAAAGATTTTAAGGATTTAGCATTCCAATACTAGAAATCAAATATTGAAACCTACTTACATCAAAAGCCTTTGTAAGTAAATCTGCAACATTCTTGTCAGTATGGATTTTGACCATTGAATCAACTTCTTTTCATTGCAATCCCTAATAAAATGATGTCTAATCTCTATATGCTTTGTTTTTGAATGAAAAACAAGATTTTTAATTATGCAAATAGTACTGTTATTGTCAATAAAGATCCTGGTATGCATAAAATTGTTCCCATAATCAAATAGTTGATTCTGAATCCAAATCACTTATCCACAGCAACTTAAAGTAGCCACATATTCAGCTTTAGTTATGGAATTTGCAACCACTGTCTGTTTCTTGCACTGCCATGATATTAATCTACTTCCAAGGAATTGACAACCTCCTGTTGTAGACTTCCTATCCAAGCTTGCTCCAGCATAATCACTATCAGTGTATGCTATCAAATCAAAAGGAGAATCTTTTGGATACCAAAGGCCCAATTTTGGTTGACTTTTTAAGTACCTAAAAATCTTTTTCACAGCATGAAGATGTGAAACTTTTGGATTGACTTGGTATCTAGCACAGGCACACACTACAAACATGATGTCAGGTCTTGAAGATGTAAGATACATCAATGAACCAATCATTGACCTATACATATGAACATCCACTTCTTCACCATCTTCATCCTTGAGCAAAGGCTTTTGAGTTTCTATTGGTATGTTAGCAGTCTTGACTTCTGTAAACTCAAGTTTCTTTAGAATTTCACCAACATATTTATCTTGACTAATAAATATGCCATCCTTCTTTTGCTGCACTTGTAATCCTAAAAAGAATGTAAGTTCTCCCATAGAACTCATCTAAAATTTCTCATGCATCAACTTCTCAAATGCATTGCATAGCTCCTTTTTTGTTGAACCAAAGATGATATCATCCATATAAACTTGGACCAGAAAAATATCACCTTTGTACCTTTTGATGAATAAGGTTTTATCAATTTTCCCTCTTTGAAACTCATTGTCCAACAGATATGTTGACAAGGTTTCTTACCAAGCTCTAGGAGCTTGATGTAGTCCATATAGTGCTTTTTTAACCTTATATACTCTATCAGGAAAGGTTGGATCTTCAAATCCTAGTGGTTGACATACATACACCTCTTCTTCAATCTTCCCATAGAAAAAAGCACTGTTTACATCTATTTGATACACCACAAAGTCTTTAAATAAATCATAAGCTAAAAATTGTCTAATTGCTTCAATTCTTGCTATAACACCCTATGTTTTAGGGTCATTGACGTCGTCAATAAATTCACTATGTATTTTTAGTATTGTACGCGTTTGCTTTTAATCGTAATCGTTAAGTTAAATCGCGTAAGCTAAAAATGATCATTCAATGTAAACGGGCATCAAACAATTAAACGTTTACATCAAGCAAGTATTAAATAATTATTTTGAGAATAATTATGGTCTTTGTTCATTTTATTTTTATCGGTTACGTAAAGTGTGTACGTTTCGCGATAAAATTTCGTTTAGGCATACCCGGAACCATATTAATTAATCTACGCTTCAACAAATACTTATTTTTACATCCAACACTCAAAGTTTTATTAAACTTTACCCAAGTTGATGTTGTTAGTCACATTGTACATGAAAATAACCAACCAAGACATGTAAATATCAATACTTACACTTTAAATAAAAACCTACAACTTGTAATTTAAATATGTCATACTAGATATTTAGTTAAGTACCAAAAATCATCTAGAAGGTCTTCCCCCCTATCCCACGTCAACAACAACAAGTGAGGGACAAAGAGCACACAATTGTTACAACTTGGTCTTGTACAACACTCTTGCATTTAAACCTAGTCATGTATGTTCTAATTTGACCATAAACATTCCTTAAGACCCCCATGGAGTTCCTTGACCAACTAAGCATAACCTTGACTAGCTTATATCATATATACTAGCATACAAGTGGTAAAGAATAGACACTTCACAACAGTTAACCAAAAATCAAAGCAAACTCTCCCTCTCCCTCTCTTCTATGCTACGACAAACAAACACCCATCCAAATAAATCATACAAACTTTTCTACAACACATACAAGTAATCACACATCATATCTAAGATACCTCAAGGTGATTTGAAGCATTGGTTAACCATTTACAAGTATTAAAACAAGAAAGGAAGCTAGGGTTTTATTTGGAAAGTTAGGGTTTTCTTGGTTGGAAAAGCTAGGGTTATAATCCAAACAAGGGTTTGGATTTGTTTGGTCATCATACTACATCTCATTAAGGTTATCTAAATCTCTTTATAAACTTACATTTATCATTTTATGTGTGTATATGTTCTTTATAGCAAAAATCACCATTTAGGACTTTTAAACATGTAAAAAGAGTTTTTACTTGTGATTATGATTTTGTACACTTATACACATGTTATGTTGATGGTAATATCATGTTAAAATGAGGTTATAAGTGTTGTACAATCTTGGTTTAAGTATAAAAAGTTCAAGTATAAACTTGTAGTTAAAAGTTACTTAAGGAAAGTTTATGTTTTCATGTGATGTTAATGACTTGTAAATCTTGTTATCATGGACTTATGTGGACAAATAATGGACCTATGGACACTAATATATGTATGGCATATGATATAAAGACTTGTGTAAGACTTGTGGTATTTTAATTAGTTGAAAAGTATATAAAATAAAAGTATATAATTAATTATATAAAAGCTATGCAAAGGGCTGTTTGGATTCGAATTCCATACAGTGGGTTTTACATTTTATAAAAATAGTACACCTCATGACGATTCCAAAAAGGTAAGAAACTCGAAAAACGGATTAATAACGAAAAAGATACGATAAAAACACGATTTACGTTAATACCGGTTTTATAAAATAAACTTTATAAAAGCAAGTTATAAAATACTTCTAAAACAGAAAGTTTAGTATTTTTCACAGATTGTACATATTTTTAGGATTTCAAAATGATAAGAATCGTAATTTTTCAATTAATAACGAAAGAGTTATGAATTTCGCGAGTTTACGATAATTAACACTTTTATAAAATAAATTTTATAAAAAGTTACTGTTCATGACAGAAACATTTATTTTTGTAAACCTCATAAATAAATAGAACTTTCAATTACGAGAACGTGCTCGAAAGAATTACTAAAAACGGAGCTAAAACGAATAAAATACGACGTTTACGATAATTAAAGTTTATAAAAGTAATTTTATAAACTATGAACAGTAAAAATTACTGTTCATCAGCAGACCCCACTTTATAAAAATGTGATAATTTTAATAACGAAGACGTGCTCGAAGGAATCGCTAAAATCGGGATTAAAACGAATAAGTTGTTGCATTTACGGGTTTTACGACAATTAAATTTATAAAACGTCATGAACAGTAAAAGTACTGTTCATCAGAAGGTTATAAAATATAAAAATGTAATATTTTTATATATCATCTTAATACGAAGACGTGGACGTAAGAAACGCGAGAAACGGGTTTAAAACGGGAAAGTTATGCTAGTTTTTCTAAAACGATAATTATAAACGTTTTCGCTTTATAACAACGATTTATAAATTACAAATAGATGGTGATGAGCTATATAGGATTGTATACGATATTAGTTATCGAAGTGCATAGTACTTATACGACCTATGTTTGATTAGGTTGCCTTCGGATTCGTCCGTGACTCGTTATTTCACTTACTCGATTATTACTCATTCACTTCACTGCTGAGGTGAGTTCATAGCCCCACGTTTTACATGATTTTGTTTTATAAGTTTTTGGGGTGAGAAACATGCATTGTTTTACAATTGGACACAAGTGGTTAAGTTTTACATTATGATTACGTGTTGCCTAAGTAGCGATAACCCTAGTTGAGCCCATTATCATGAACTGTCAGTTACTGGATTGTGAGCGCGAATGTTATGAATAGATCTATTGGGATTGACATCCCCGTTCGGGTGATTAGCTATCACTGGGCAAACGAACGTATACCATGTCGAACATAGGATGTTGCGGGTTAGAACATCATCACGGGCAATGTAGGCCATTTATATGGTATTCATTTATGTCGAGCTTCAGTGTCATGAGCTTAGGGCAACGTAATTACATTTATATGATGTCTGCATCTGTTGCATTATCATACACTTGGGAAATCTTGTGGTCCTACAATATACGATTTATCAAACCTATGAATTCACCAACATTATTGTTGACGTTTTAAAGCAATGTTTTTCAGGAGATCAGTAAGCATAAGGTGCCAAGGATACATTGGTGATTTTGTTTTGGGATGTCATGCTAAAGATATGGTTGCATTATGTTTTGGGAAACTCATGTGTTGTGAACCAGTATCTTTGTAATAATAACAATGAACAAGTTAAAGCTTCGGGCTATTTGTATCAAACATTTGTTAAATCCAATGTATCAGTTTTAAAAATATATATCTTGTGTTATGATTATGAAGTAAACACGACGGATCTTATTCTCTGTAATCTTATTGGGGTTTGTTACATAGATTTGCTTAAAAACATAACTTTAAAGACTTTTAAACACAAAAATCCGGGCTTGATTTTTGAAGCACATGAAACAAAAAAATAACCAAAACTGCAATCCAACAAGCTCACGATATCACCCCATGACGACTGATACCAATTGTAGATGTATCAAATCACTTAACAAATGAGCAAGAAAGAAAGTTTAGAGAGAGAATGTGGGTTGTAACACTTAGAGAGAGAAAGGAAGGGAAAATGTATTAAGTAAAAGAATCAAATGAACAACCAACCCTCTCCAAGGTGTGGAGAGGGGTATTTATACCATGGCATGGCCGGTCACACATAAGGATGACTTATGTTGACCCGGTTAGCTTGGTAAGTTTCCAAATATTGTTGCTACGAGCTATACTATTACATATTGGTAGTGACCGAGTCTTTTCTTGATTTCTAACAGGCTTGCACCAAAGAACGATGCAAATTCCAAGAGAACCTCGTGACGAATACTTTAGTGCAGATTGCTTTTTGCCACGTTCTTTTGCATTTTCAATCGTCCTTTGTACAGAGCTATGATATCGGCTTTTTGTCGGTCCGAGAATGGTACGCTACAACATATATGTGTCATGCTTACGTGATCAGTTCCATAAAAGGAATTGCACGACTTTTGATTTTTGTAATATCCATTTGTTACTTTAAAATTCATTTTTTTGCAGGTTTCCTTGTCGAGGTCAGTGGATTTGATGCGACGTTAAGCGTCACATAGATTATATGGGACTCTTCAACAAAAATTAATGCTTGACGGATCGTTGTCTGTCTTTTACATGGGAACCATTGTCCCTATTAAGTGACAATCTTGACCAAGGAACTCATTCGACGTTCTTGCTTAATAGGGACACATGTGCCCACGTGAACGCTCAACCAGGAATTATCAACAACAACTCACGATTACAATCTAATAAAAGTGTTCGTAGCGAGAATTACTGCTTAAGCACCCCGCAAGGTTCGATGTTTATCAACCCTTAACATGCGACGGAAACGTCGTTTCATGATCCGTGTTAATAGATACATCGAATCTTACGGTAACAGCCATAAACGAATTTCAGGCCAAGTCCATCCAAAGCCCAAACCCGACCCATCTATGTAACCTTAGCGTCCCATCTTGCCTTTAGGTATAAATAGGACCCTTTGTGAGGATGTGTGTGTGAGAAAAGAGAGCTCACATTCCTTGTATTCTTTCCTTTCTTCTTTATCAAGAAACGGGGTTCTGTTTTGTCTACACCATCACCGTCTCTTCTTTTTATCTTCTATCTTCTTGTACTTTTGCTGTGTTATTAACATTTTTCTCAATATTTTTTTTTCATATCTCTAAAATTGGCATTTGCTTATACTTTAAACTTAGTCCAATCCCTCGTAGGTATAAGATGGAGATGATATCTAAAAAATGAACAAAAAGAGATGTTAAAAGAAGAAGCATGGATATTGGCGACATATTATAACACACAACAGGCAACACAGATACTCAAAACAAAAGGACACACGCAGGATCAGAGATTGTTAGAAGATAGAAAACCTCGTAGGTTATGATATATTATTTCATCACTATTTATAGATACAAATATACATGTTTGAGCCCAAGATGATAATGATACAGCTAAGAATATTAAATGTACAACTAATGAATGACTAATTCTATAATCATACCAAACATAAAAGTCAACTATGACTCACTAATATTATCAGCTAATAGTAATTACTTTGACCAACATTTATCCTCTAATACCCCCCGCAGTCCGAGCGGTGAAATCATGAAAGCTCGGACTGGAGATAAAAATAAAACATTAATGCTATAACTATTTTATTGATGAAGAACTAGCACCGGATAGAAAAAAATAAATAAAGAAAGTCTTTGAAGTCTTCAAACGTGACATGCAGCAGATAAACTTTGTGATGATTGTGAGAAACTTGCTTCCTTTTTTTGAGATGATAGAATCGGCTCATAACGGCCGACAGATGAAGAGATTTGACAGGGTGAAATAGATGCAGCGGCTCTTGACGGCCGACTAGGTTTTATGATCTAACCGCTCTATTTTGAAAGAATAAAAAGAAAGGGATTGAGAAAGATTGTGAGGTATTGTTTTTTTTGTTTTTTTATGATATGGAGAGGATACTCGTTTATTTATGAAGACAAACGTGAAAACTGGATGATGGAGAGGATATTTGTTTGTTTATGGTGACAAACGTGGAAATTGGATGATGGAGATGATAGAAACGGCTCATGACGGCCGACGGTTAGGTTTTGAGAATGAAGATAGAGAGATTTGATTTGATTTTTTTTAGGATAGATGCGGCTCATGACGGCCAACAACTATATTTTGAGAATGGTGATTTATAAGGTTTGACGGGGTGGTATTGAGGCAATGGTTCATGGTGGCCGACTAAGTCCCGGATATAACCTGCTCATGATACCATGTTGGAAGATAGAAAACCCTGAAAGGCTAATTGATTTCCTTGATCATTTCTCATCAAAATACAAAGTATATATAGATTACAAAGTGGATGGCCTTGAGCCCAAGATAACTATGACAACTCATGATTGACAAATCAAGATAACTATGACACTCATGATTAACAAATCATCCAAATATAAATAAACTAATATTGGAAGGAATCCAATCAAACATATTGACTAATACGCCCTCGTAGTTCGAGCGGGAAGAGGGCGGACGCTCAAACTGGATCGACAATCTTCAAACAAAACTGAAGGCAATCCATTGGTGAAGATATCAGCAATTCACGAAAGCTCGAGACTGACTTGTTTTATTGATGAAACTAACTTTGTTGATGGGGACGTCTTTAAGCAAGCGAGAGCGGAGCCAAATCTTCATGATCCATGACTTGAAAGCAATTGTAGCAACTTACGAAGCGGATAAAAAGCCCCAGCAAGATGATATTGTATTTTTTTTTTGCTGAGGTAAACTAAATGAAAGGAGAAAAACAATAATAATAAAAGAGATTTAAAAAGAACGAATGAAAGCAGATAGAAACAAGAGTTGGTATTTTTGTGAATTGTTTTGGTTTGTTTTTTTTTGTTCACGGCGAACTAAATTTAAAATAGATGACAACAGAAAAATAAGTTTTTTTAATAGGGAATTTATTTGCGGCTCATGATGGCCGACAACTAGGGTTTTGATAATAAAGATGAGAGATTTGATTCTTTTTGGAGATGATAGAAGCGACTCATGACGGCCGACAGTTAAGTTTTAAAAATGAAGATAGAGAGATTTGATTCTATTTGGAGAGGATAGAAGCGGCTCATGACGGCCGATAGTTAGGTTTTGAGAATGAAGATAGAGACATTTGATTCTTTTTTGAGATGAAAGAAGAATTGGCATTTGCTTATACTTTAAACTTGGTCTATCCTCGGAGTATAAAGTTGGGATGATATCTAAAAAAAATAAAAAATGAACAAAAAGAGTGGCGACATATTATAACACACAACAGGCAACACAGATACTCAAAACAAAAGGACACACGCAGGATCAGAGATGAGATCAATGTAGACCTAATATTTATCAAAGATCTAATGGATCAGCCATCTATTTTTTCATTAAATTAGAAAAAAACCCATTTTTCATTTTTTTAAAAAATAAAATATCTTGCAAACGGTAAATCGTCAAACGACAAAAAATACATCATCGCGACGAGAATTAAATCATCTTTCTATAGAGGGGCACTTGATATACTTTCGACGAACTTTTTTTTTTTTCAGCCACGTCTGAAAAAATCACATATGATTTGTAT
Source organism: Tanacetum coccineum (assembly GCA_026074375.1). Taxonomy (NCBI): domain Eukaryota; kingdom Viridiplantae; phylum Streptophyta; class Magnoliopsida; order Asterales; family Asteraceae; genus Tanacetum; species Tanacetum coccineum. The sequence goes on along the minus strand of BQNB010042051.1, from coordinate 16,985 downwards.
CAAAATCACATGTATTTTAATAAAATCACATGTGATTTAATAAAATCACATGTGATTTAATAAAATCACATGTGATTTGTGATACAATCACATGTGATTTGTGATACAATCACATGTGATTTTCAAGAATCACATGATTTTTTCAGACGTGACTGAAAAAAAAAATTGGAAAAAAAGTTCGTCGAAAGTATATCAAAATGCCCCTATATAGAAAGATGGTTTAATACTCGTCGTGATGGTATGTTTCGTTTTGCGTAACGATTAACGGTTTGTGAGATATTTAATTTTTAAAAAAAAGTGGAAAATGGGTTTTTTTATTTGATGAAAAAATAAGAATTGTGATTGGTTCATTGGATCTTTACTAAATTGTGGGTCTATGTTAAACTTTTCTCCACAGTATCAACACAAATTGATATTGTTAAAATTATATACCGCAACTAATATACGTGAATATTCAGTTAGTATATCTTATGCTTAACCTTAATAAGACAAATTGTAGAAAGTCACAAAATAAAATCGATTTACAACTCATCACATGTGTACACCAGTTATAACTAGTGTACACATGTAATTAACTTGTTATTAACCTATTACATGTGAACACTAGTTATAAGTCTCACGAACGCACGAGTTTACACATAAATCAAATTTATATTCATACTTTAGTTTAGTAGCTAATATGTAAGAATTTGTCCGTGTTTAATGCTTTATAATTGTGATATAAATACAAGTAATAATTATGCATGAGTTTTTACATAATTTTTTTTATTACGAGGCATGCAGACCCGCGCGTTGCACACGGGTTGTATGCAGTAGTTGTGTGCGGAATGTGTTGTATCGTTGGGGTTGTCAAATGACTTATGCGATGCACACGGGTTGTGTCTAATTATTGATTGCATAATGTTGTTGTGAAATGTTGATTGAGTTTGGATAAACTATGCCAACTTAGGCAGGGAGGGTCATTCGTTGCACACGGGTTGCATCTAAATGTTGATGGCGTATGTGTTTGGTAAGTTGAGGAATTGTAAGTTTGTTTGTGTATTGTAAGTTAAATTTACAGAAGGTTAAATGTGGTTTTGTATTTTAGTTGATACGATTGCTATTTAATTAAACGGATGTCTTGCACACGGGTTGTATCTACTTGTTTATTGCGTAAGGTTTCTGTTCCCCCATACACCGTGGAAGACGGTATTGAGACCCATAACCCGTGAAAGACGACATTAGGAGTTACTTACATTTTATTTTCTTAATAAGAGTCGTAGAATTATGCAAATCTACACATTATTACATATCATTCACATAATTATAAGAATGTTTCATGAAAATGACGGCCTAAGTTATGACTTATAATTATCAATTGTTAATACTCGGTTTGTCTTATAAAAGTTTAGCTACATTTTTTTTGGTTCAACATTTTTGGTGTATGAGATTTTAATACATCAGTAAAGGAAGATCTTAAAAATCTCCATCAAAGTTCTAAATTGTGACCTCAAATGAATACAATTCTAACCCAACATACTAATTAAGCAATAAGCAATATGATAGAGTTTATGAAGAAACCCGTTTTTGAGACCAATTTTGAATAAAAGTAAGCATTTATATACCTTTTCAAAGATATATGGCACGACTTAATCCGAGTTACGGTTAATTTTGTGTGAATTTGACAAAAGTGTCTAAGAATTGCATTGCACACAAGGACCTGCACCAATTCCTTTTCTAAAAGTCAACCCAAACCACTTTGTATTCAACCCAGATCATTTGTAACACTTTAAGGACTCTTTATTAAGTTTATATAATGATTATGTAAACTGTGTTTATTGAATGAGAATAACGAGTACAATACAATGTATACATATACTACACATTGGGCCTAATCATGAGCACAAGATACAAATACAAGTCAGGCATTTGGGCCATACAAACACGTCTGCTAACATCCCCCCGCAGTTTGAGCGACAGAGGAACGAACACTCAAGCTGGAGCAAAACTCATCAAATAAAACTGTAAGTAAGCCTTTGGTGAAGACATCTGCATACTGATAACGAGAAGGTACATGAAGTACTCGGATATGACCAGCGGCAACCAAGTCACGAACAAAGTGAATATCAATCTCAATATGCTTCGTGCGTTGATGTTGCACGGGATTAGAAGAGAGATAAACGGCACTTACATTGTCACAATAAACAAGTGTAGCGGTAGACAATGGTGTATGAAGCTCTCGTAAAAGATTACGTAACCAACAAGTTTCAGCAACGGCATTAGCAACACCCCGATACTCAGCTTCAGCACTGGAGCGAGAAAGGGTAACTTGCCTCTTTGAAGACCACGAAAGTAGATTGTTGCCAAGAAAAACACAATAACCGGAGGTAGACCGACGTGTAGTGGGGCACCCAGCCCAATCTGCATCAGAATAAGCAACCAAAGAAGATGTGGTGGACGAAAATAGCTGTAATCCATAGGGCATAGTACCACGAATATACCGCAAGATCCGCTTGAGAGCAGAGAAATGAGGCTCTCGAGGATCATGCATGTAGAGACAAACCTGCTGCACAGCATAAGATATATCAGGCCGAGTGAAAGTCAAATACTGAAGGGCCCCAGCAAGACTGCGATATAAGGTAGGATCAGACACAGGATCACCATCAGCAGAAAGCTTAGAATCCGTGTCAACTGGAGTACGACAAGGATTACAAGTGAGCATGCCAGCACGCTCAAGTAGCTCAGAAGCATACTTCTGTTGAGAGAGAAACATCCCCGAAGTATTGCGAGTCACAGAAATACCCAAAAAATAATTCAGCGGACCCAAATCAGTCATAGAGAACTCGGCATGTAAAGTGGCAATAATACTCTGAAGAAAAGCTGTAGAAGAAGCAGTCAATATAATGTCATCAACATACAAAAGCAAGTAAGCTGTATCGGACCCCCGCCTGTAAATAAAAAGTGATGTGTCACATCTGCTATGAATAAAACCAACTCGAGCAGCATATGCTGCAAATCTCTGAAACCATGCCCGAGGGGCTTGCTTAAGCCCATATAGAGATCGCTGTAAAAGACAAACATGATCAGGATGTTGTGAATCCCGAAACCCAGGAGGCTGCTGCATGTAAACAGTCTCGGATAATGAACCATGTAAAAAAGCATTCTTGACATCAAGCTGATGAACAGGCCAATGTCGAGAAAGAGCAAGGCTAAGTACCGTACGAATAGTGGCCGGTTTAACAACCGGGCTAAAAGTCTCATCAACATCAATACTTGTAAGCTGAGTGCTGCCATTCGCAACAAGGCGAGCCTTGTAACGATTAAGAGTGCCATCAGCATTATATTTATGCCGAAAAAGCCATAAGGAACGAACAATGTTCGCGTTCGATGGTCGTGGCACAAGAATCCAAGTATTATTTTTAATTAAAGCATTATATTCATCAAGCATAGCACGATACCAATGCGGGTCTTGAAAAGCATGGTTGTAGGACTTTGGAATAGGGGAAATAGTTGACACAGATAAAGTATATCGTTGAGTAGGACGATTAGTACCAACACGGTAACGAGTGACCATGGAGTGAGTCGAAGCGGGATTGCGGTTGGGTTGAGTGGTAGCGGGTGAGGGAACCGGGGGAGGAGTGGGTGGTATACTGTTTGTGGGTGGAAGATTAGTCGTGGGTGTTGGGTTAGTAGGGGCGGAAGGAGTGGGCTGCAAAGTGGAGTGATTAGTGGGCTGATTGGTTGGCGGGCCAGTGGAGTGGGCGGAAGTGGAAGTGGGCTGTGGTGAGGGAGATGTGGGTTGTCGAGTTGCGGCAACTGGGGAAGACCCAACAGTGGGCATATTATGGAGCATATGTTTTTGTATTAAATTAGGATCGGTGTCAAGGAAATTGTATGGTGGTGAGGCATCGGGAGTCATAGACCCATACGGAAAAACCGTCTCATCAAAAGTCACGTGACGAGATAGAATGATTTTATCCGTATTTAAGTCAAGACACCGATACCCACGGTGATTGGTGGGGTAGCCAAGAAAAATCGAGGGAGTAGCACGGGGTTCGAGTTTGTGATTGGTGTGAACATGTGGGTAGCAAAGACAACCGAATACACGAAGATCGGCATAATTAGGTGTTGTCTTATAAAGACGGGTATGTGGTATCTCATTGTTAATCGCAGTGGATGGAAGAATGTTTAAGAGATGTGCGGCCATGTGAAGGGCTTCAACCCAAAAGGTAGGGGGTAAGTGTGCTTGAAATAATAAGGTACGGATGAGGTTGTTAATGGTACGTATCATGCGTTCCGACTTGCCATTTTGTTGAGATGTTTTGGGACAAGAGAAACGAATGGTAATACCATTGGTGGCAAATAATTGGTGTAAGGCATTGTTGTCAAACTCACCTCCATGATCACATTGCAAGGATTTAATATCACACTGAAACTGATTTTTAACAAAAGCACGGAAATGAATGAATTTAGACAATGCATCAGACTTATTACGAAGAGGATACACCCACAAGTAATGCGAAAAATGATCTAAAAATAAAACATAGTATTTAATGCCTGAAACACTCGAAAGTGGAGAAGTCCACAAATCTGAGTGAATAATGTCAAAAGGAGACTTAACAACTGTTTCAGAAAGCGAAAAAGGAAGTCGCACGTGCTTGCCAAGCTGACAAGCATGACAAAGCACAGTGGACTTAGTCTTATTACAAGAAATCAGATTATTAGAAACTAAATGACGTAACACTTCACTTCCAGGATGACCCAGTCGTTGGTGCCACGTCTGCTGACCGACCAAAAAAGCTTGAGGATATGACAGAGATGTGACCGGATAGAGATCACCCGTGCTGTCACATCGGAGTAGAATTTGACGGGTCCAGTAATCCTTAACAGAAAAACCAAACTCATCAAATTCAATGGTACATTTATTATCTCTAACGAACTGTCTGACCGAAATTAAGTTTTTAACAATGTTGGGTGTTATGAGTACATTATTTAGGTGAAGAGGTCTGTAAGGAGTAGGTAAAGTGCTATGGCCCGTGTTGGTGACTGGAATGGATTTCCCGTCACCAACAAGAACAGATGGATACATGCAAGAATTAAAAAGAGTACTTAAATTAGTGGCATTAGAGTTAAGATGAGACGACGCACCAGTATCCATGTTCCAATTTGCATCTGTTGGATCCCGAAGAGTCATGGTATTAAACGCTTGAGGCAAAAGCGTTGCTTGACCATTTGCTGGAGTCGAACCTTGTACAGTACCCGAGAGAAGAGCCTGCTGTTGTGGGCTGAAGGCTTGTTGGGCCGGCTGTTGACCAGACTGGAAGCCTGGTGGAGCTGTGGGCCGAGATTGGCCTGATAAGCCATTGAAACCAAATTGGGCCAACATGGTTTGTTGGGCTTGTAAGAGTTGTAGAAGCTGCTGTTGTTGTGATACATTCAACCCACCAGATTGAGATCCAGCATGCATAGGTAAAGTCCCCTGAGTGGTGCGATGAGTTGTAGAATTATTACTGTTGCGAGGAGTACCTGAGGAACGAGAGGAGTCATGAAGGAAACGACAAGCATCGCCCCAACGACAAAAGCCACGTCCAAAATTACGACACACCTCACGTGTTGTGGTACGGTTGTCCCGTTCACGATTGTTCCATCCCGTTTGATTACGACTTGATGCTTCAGCCAATAGCACTTGAGGAGCACTTGAAGTAGTGCCAGTAGGGAGTACAGAAGACCGAGAACGAAGCCTCAGCTCCTCCGTTGCCACCATCGATCGAACAGTAGCCAAGTCAGGGAAAGGATCCTTGTGTGCTATGATTTGAGCGAGACTCCCATATTTGTCACTTAAGCCGTTGATGGCGTATGTGACTACATCGTCATCAGACATATCCGAACCTAAATCAGTAAGAAGGGTGAGGATAGCCTCGATCTTTGAAAAGTATTCATCAGCAGTTTGGTCTCCCATTTGAATGACCCGTAATTCTCCTTTTAAGGAGATGGTGCGGGTGCGTTTGTTGTCTTGGAAAATGGTTTCAATGGCATCCCAAGCGGCTTTAGCCGTTTTAGGATTTGCTTTAATCAACCTCTTTCGAAGGGTCGAAGAGAGGGTGAGAAAGATCCAAGATTTGACGATGGAATCAGCCGTGATCCATTCGTCCGTTGGTGGAGTCGACGTCGAGGCCTCGGTGACAGGTTCTTCGATGTGCTTTAGGACACCGAAGTTGCTACAATGGCCTTTGAAAAAATAACTCCATGTGGAGTAGTTTGATTCAGCGAGATCCAGCTTCTCAGGAATGAGACTGTTGATGTTATGAACCGCATAAAGTTTTTCAACCAAGGTGAGGGTAGGGGGTGGAGATGGGTGTTCGCTGTTTGTCATTATGGATTGATAATCGACTGTTAAATCGATGTGATGAAGGTGTAAAGGCGACTGTTAAGTCGCTGTGGAGGGATTAGGGTTTGTTTTGTATTTTAGGGTTTGGATCGGCTTGGATAATGGCTTGATACCATGTAAACGAAGTCTTCAAAACTTATTATAATTTACTTGTATGATATAAGCATCTTCTAACAATAAACAACCATAACTTGGATCATTAACATCAAATAACTCACTATAATCAGAATCGAACAACAATCATATTTTTCCTAGGATATTTATCTACATTACTAATTTTCTATCACACATCCTCTTCCATCAGATCCTCTGGTTCTTCATCAGTCAGTATACTATGAACCGGCTATTGCTACTGTATTATATTAATTTACTTTGAAAGCTATTAATATTTAACACAATCCATAACATCTTAGATGTGTATTGCTGCGGTTGGAAAAACCACAGTTCCATAGCATAAGGCCTTGTTCTTAGAGTCCCTCACAATCTCAAAGCTAGTTATATCAATGAGTGTATCCTTCTCCTTGAGATTAAACTTTTTACTCACCTTCGATACGTTGCATTTCATCGCCTGCTCAAACAAAGCAAACCCAATTCACCGATACAATTCACAATTAAAAATAAAACTCTTAAATCTTTATAAAAGGGAACCTTTTTCTGAGTTTTTTTAACGTAGATCTCTTTTCTTCTTTCTACTGATCTTTCGGTCTTCTTCTTCGGAACCCGACTCGGATTTCGAGTCGCGTTAGTGGATGGGACTGCTGCATTCGGTCATGAAGATAAATAAACCGAGCTGAATGAATAATAGATGAGAATATAGCTACTGAATAAAGATGCAAATGAGCTTTGTATTAGAAAAAGATTTGATCTTAATGTATGTGGTTTAAGGTCTACCTGTGAATTCATCTTATCAAGTGTATATAGAAAATGCAGTTGCAGCGAGTACATGACCTGCAGACTGAAGCCGCAAAACACCCCTGAGATATTTAGCAACACCACATTCTAAAGTCACAACAACAATGGCTTTCCGATATAAATGAGTAAAAAAAAGGTATTTATCTAACTGCAACATAAAGATTATCGGTTTCATGAGAATTAACAGCTATTTTGTAAATTCTCATGGTATTCTATTTTTGGCTTTGTTTTTTAAATCTTTAAATAAAAGCATATTCCCAAATCGATAAAAAGATGATGGGTTATATGCGAATGCTATACAAATTTGAAGAACCTTTGTGTTTTTGCTGCTGGTGTTTGACTTTTTTCAATCTTTACTCTCTTTACATTTAGTTGTTGACTTGTTTTAACCTTAAGTAAATGTGACCCCGCACATGATGATTTCCTTTTGTATCGACAACCCAAAAAATACAAAGAATTAGAAAGACACTAACTTTATGAAAAAGAAAGCATAGAATTAAAGGAAGCACGACTTCTTACCTTTTATATTTAAACTAAAACTTGGTTTCCCTGTTAGTCAAAAACTCAAACTGACTATATTTTTGACTATAAAAATTTAAAGAGCATTATATGATACCTGCAACTTTAGATAGAAATCTTATTCCTTGTGAGTAAACATTAGTGGTCACTTTTCCCTCATTACTGTCAAACACAAAGTGATGCAGGTACGAACCATATACTGCCATTATATTATCGTAGCCGTAGAATTCTCTAAAGAGCCTGATTTTTTTTATATCTCAACTCAATCAGCTATTGAATTTCAGAACATGATGACATACACCATTTCTTTATAGAGCATTTACTGTCGCTTCGAGTGCAATCTTAAAAGAAAAGGTGTACACTTACATAGAATTCAATCCTAGCACTTCCCATCCACCGATACTTCTCTGACTCGATGTCTATATCTGATATTAGTCCTTCAAAAGGATGATATGAAAACAAACCCTGGATGGTTAAGTTAAAAGGGCCAAATCCGTACTTTAGATGGAGTAATGACTGCAAGAATTTAGATTGGTTTACGTACCCCACGCAAGCATCAAGACACTAAAAAATACAGTCTCTACTTGCCATATTGTACGGATAACAGGCCCTTGAAAGAAAAAGAGAGTACTAAAAGTATAGTGATCAAAGGAAAACGTACCTCGAATTGCAGCAAGAATGGCATTAGCTGGTGCGCATGGCTCGCCGACTAAATCTAAAAGAGATTTAATCATACCATTTCCCGTACCTATTCAATAATACTAAGGTTTGGTTCTAAAAACCAATTGAAATAAATATTCATGAAGAAGTTGCTAGAAGACCTGCGGGTATGGCAAAAAATCCTTAAAATCACTACAAAACATATAAAAAAAATTAGTCCAACATTGATTTTGATAGAATAAAAATTAACAAAACCTAATCAATACCCAATTCAATAAACCCCAAACGGTCCAACAAACCTGAGAGTTTCGATATTAGTTTCAACATCATACCTGGGATTACAAAATTTGATCTTGATATTGCTGGAAATCATATTGTGGCTGCTTATGAACAAAACAATTGGTTCGTATTCTTTTTTTTTGGTAAATAGAGGCTGGTTTGGAGGATGATTGACATTCTTTTGACTCCATATTTGATTAATTAGATAGGAGATGAGGAGTTGTGTAACATGTAGAAGCAGATGAGGGGTTTTGTAGCTGAAAAGGCCCTTCATATTAAACCTTGAATTACTGCATTAAGTTTTATACAACTTGGATACTGCCCTGGAAAGCTTTAAGGATATGTACATGTGGCTGTCTGGATAATACTAATCATTTAAAGATACAGCCTCATTAAATTAAGGGGCTCAATCTTTCAGTATAATAGATATGCTTATGCTTTAAGCTTTAACTGATTGGACACTAAAATGTGGAAATAAAAAGCTAAAGTGTGCAAATCACATTCCATTTTGCAAGTGCATAAACTATTTACAAACAAAGCTAGGTATATCGGTCAAATTTGAAGTTCACTCAACATTGTTTTCATCAATCTTCTTTAAAACGAAAGGCGGACCTAAGCGGCTAATCCCGCCAAAAGATTATACTAGTATTAGATAACTCCTCAAAACTCTACTCATCTTTTCTCTTCAAAATTTTCACGTCTATTTGCTTCTTCAACGTTTCGTGTCCTCTTTTTATTAGGTCACATTATTTTACAAAATAAATTCTACATGTTCTTTTCATGTTTGTCAAATAATAAGAATCGCAACTTGCTAGTTGCTACGCTTAAGTGCATTCTTTGCACTCGTCAGTCACCGAAAAGGGTAATATAATCCTTGATGAGGCATGAATAACTCCTTAATTTGCCATTTTGTATTGTGACAGTAACCAACATGAGAAATGATTTAGCCTCTTAATAGGGGTGAGCAGATAAAACCGAAAAAACCGAAACGGGACCGAAAGCCGAAAAAACCGAACCGAAAAAACGGACCGAAACTAGAAACCGATGGTTCGGTTTTTACTTTTTCAAAAACCGAAAAATTTCGGTTCGGTTTCGATTTTCGTCCAAAAACCGAACCGTAAAAATCGAACCGAACTGAACCTATTTTATTATATAATATATAATTTATATAATATAAATAAATAAATAATAAATAAATATTTTAAATTCATATTCATTTTATAGGTGTAATTATAATATATTTATCTTAATGTTTATATGCGTGTTTGTGTTTATGTACGTGTGTTTATTTGACGATATATCATTACATAAGTGATAATGATCATACTATGTATATATTTATTTGCATGTGTGTGTGTCTCATTTATATGTGTGTAATTGTAGAAATTTGAGATAAACATTATTAGGCTCAAATTGACAAAAAAAAAGTAAAGAATAATAACCAATTTTCAACGTAAAACAATTTTTTTGATATAAATTGGCCACACCCAAATATAAACGGTTTAAAACCGAAAAACCAAACCGAAATCGATAATAAACCGAAAAAACCGAACGGCTTTGGTTTTTTGTTTTGTAAAAACCGGATATTTCGGTTTTAGCAAAAAACCGACCCAAACCGAACAGTGCACACCCCTGTTAAAAATGTTCCCAAACTTCTTCCTAATGACACATGCGTGTTCCAGATTAATTTTTTAGAAACTGTGCCATGTTTTCAACAAATAAAAAAATGTCATATTTTCATCAAGATAATTAGGTATTTTTTTTAGGAGACTATAGCATCACTCCACCAAACATTTAGCCTTATCCTTATTAAGATAATCTTACCACACACCATTACTAGTATTGGGTGTTAGTGTGTTAACAAGTATCGCTTTCGTTGCACGTATTCGTTCATTTTCATAGGTTGTGGCCTTTATCAGACTGTCTAAACCAAATTCTGAAACCATCTGGCTATCTTTTTCATTATAGTAACTTCCAAAATAATCAACCTTCACTTGAAAGGATTTTATCAGGCTGTAACATATCCACCATCTACACAAGATAATACAAAACACTATGTTCCAACCTTTCCAAATATTATATGAACATAAGAATTGATATCAGATAATAACACGCTGGAGTATGACTTTGTCGAATGTTCTAATCTGTACAATAATAGTAGCTTATAATATAGGTTCTAAAATTGAAGTGACTTAGGCTCCTTTTGTCAATGTGCTTGTCGGTCCATACTATAGGTCTTAAAAATCCTCAAAGCGAAACATCTGAATATCTGATATTGAGCAACCTCGTACAATCAACAACAAGAAACACTCCAAAAACTAAATCACCAATTTTGACACTAGCCGATTCACTGAGTTGTAACATCCATTAATCTCAATGCAAATCATGAAATTCTTCAAACCCAAAACGATTTTTATCAGCTGTAGAAAAGAAAGAAACTTCATAGAAACCAAATGATGCAAACACTCAACTAATGAATTAAAAGCCAGACACAAATGATACCACATTAAGAAAGTTTGTCCAAAAGACTAAACAAATTAAAGTATGAAACTATATAAGTTTTAACTAGTGTGAAAGTGAGGCTCAGATCTGTGAAAACAATCAAAGCAAAGAGGTTAAAACCGTCATGGCTGCAATAACAAAATTAGCCCACCAAGATACGGTAAAACTCAAACTTTACTGATTAACTCATACTACTGAACTACACCAAGATTATCATCATCACAGCCTCTAACTATCGTTATTTTTACATGACTATTATTGAAGTAACTTAAGTAAGCACTGCATCCTGTCCAGATAGTCCTACCACATATACCAGTGCGGCTTAATAGACTGTACTATAACGTTTTCTTCTGCTATTTTGGTTGTGGTTGGTTATGAGTTTGATTCATGGTTGCTAGTAACTTAAATTGCAGCAAGATATTTACAATTTACTCTAAAAGCACGGGCTGTTTTCGGGCAAATCAGAAGTGGCTACCAGGGTAAACAACCCATTGAAACATCCCTTCCCCCTGTTGCCTCGTTTGTCTGTTGTCTGAGTGAGTTTTTTTTCTTTTTCTTTTTCTTTTTGCCCCAGATCCTAATGCTATGTTTGGTCTTTGGTTTCATTGAAAATGAGTTGGTTGTGTTTTTTTTGAAAGGCAACATTTATTGAAGGAAACAAAGAACAAGATACACACGAAACGGCAACCCAACTTTTTAACAAGACAATAAAAACTATGAGTCCCGAGAAAAACAAAGATTACATCGAAGACAACAATACCTATCAAACTAAACAAGAAAACCAAAGTACAAAAAACATGTGACACGAATAGAGCATTTACCACAGACGACATAGAAGGAAGTCCAAACAAGAGCAGCCCACCATGTCAGGCCAAGGTATCAGCAAAGGGCAGAAGCAACATAGTAAAGAGCCGGACACGCCCACTAACTATCTACCACGTACTTAAACCCCAAACTGACAACCTACAAAAAATTGCATCCCAAACAAACACACTTGCAGCCACTGAAGTAATAATGCAGCCACAGAAGTATTAATGCAGCCACGCATTTTCTCATAACAATCCCAAACACAATATACCAGATAACTGTTGAAAGCCAAGGCTAGACAGCAAAGGACAAAAAGATCTCAAACATAGTGTCAGTACACAACCATTAACACCATGAACAGATCTTAGGTCCCCCACTGCTAACCCACTGGTTGTGTTTAAGTTGAAATTGCTGTTTGACATTCTTCTACTTCCAGGTGGTGGTGAGATAGCAAGTGGAATATGGAGTGTTTTTGGTCAAAGGTTGAAACTCAATATTGTTTTTACTTACTGTATTTGTCCTAAACTTTTGTACTTAGTAATTGAATTGATGTTGTTAGTACACATCAAATGCATGCATGATCAACAATAGGTGTATCAAAGGGGATATGATTCTATAATCTGGTTATAATTTTAACCTCCTCTAAAATAGTTTGGACACAACAGGTATTCTATGTGGGCGTTGAATGTTACTTCATTAAAGCTAAGGATGCAACTGAGTCAAGCCCACAGACTCAAAACTCATCAAGAGCTGGGTCTGAGCCTCTATGTTAAAACTTTATTTTGGTTATTTAAAACTCTCAATTAACACTTTTAAGTTGTACAGAGTAATAGTTTTGGGCAATATGTAAAATGTGTTATAGCAAAAATTGTTGTCATATCTACCTATACCATGAACCTTTTAACATTATACAAAAACACTCACTTGTAACAAGATTGTGTTATAAGTATTGTGTTACACTACCTCTAACAAACAAGCAGCACTTTCCAAGGGAATCAAAACAACATCTATGACTCATTAGATCAACTCCTTGTTTTAAAACAGTTCACTCAATCCACATATGTGATGGTCTCACCCAAAGTTTGTCTTCACACCATTACTATCTTCAATGCTTTATTCAGTGGGTGGTTTGGTTTACACAAACCACTCATGATTTCGTCTATAGGTCAGACTCGGCTATGTTTCTTTTTTTCCTTTGTCCGTATTTTCCTCTCAAATACCAAAACCAAAGTTAAATAATCTCGATTTGGACTTCTGAACACTAGGAATTTATTCGTAAACAAACTAAACTAGAATGAAAATAAACGAACATATACCAAATGTGATCCTGTGCCAAAAAATGAACCAGTTGACAGAAAAACATAAACTACATCAAATGAAAGTTGATACCCCGTTTACAGCTACAAATAATGTTGGTTTCCAAGGGAAAGTTCAAGTTAAATGTAACAAATTGATAATAAGAAATCAAGAGGAAAATATTTAATATTTAATACATATACTGTATATAAAAAACAATTGAGGCTCAGATCTGTAAATATAATCAAAACAAAGAGGAAAAACCGCCATGGCTGCATTCATACAAATGCCCCGCCAAGATACGGCCATTCTCAAACTTTGACTGATTTCACTCAGACAACAAATATATAACAGATTCATCATCACCGCCTCTGATAATTTAGGGTCCGTTTGGTTTATATGTTTACTTCATGATCCAAAAGTAGTAGTATCTGTATATCTTTTCAGTTTCAAAAAATAAAAAAGAAAAGAAAAAGGTGTACGGAGTAACAAGCATGATCTGAATCCAGCAACACAGAGTCTGTTGTTAAACCACAAGGACGATATTTATGTAATTAACTCTAAAAGTAAGGGTTGTTTTGGGGCAAATCAGAGATCATTGGCTGCAGAGGGGGTAAACAACCCATTGAAACATCCTTTCCCTCTGCTGCCTCATTTCTTTCGTTGTCTGAGTTTTTTTTGTTTGCCCCAAATCTTGTGTTCGAGTGGGTGTTTGGTTTTATTGTGTGGGTGAGATTTGCTTTTCATGTCAAATTTACTATCTTGACCTTTACTTCCACGTATTATTGACTTGTTGAGAGATGCCAAGTGGACTAGACTCCGGAGTGTGTTTGGTTGTAGGTGAAAATCCAAATCCGTTTGGTTCGTAGATGGGTTTAGAATTTAAATTTGAATTTGAATTTAGATTTGGATTAAGATTTGTATTTTATATTAGAGAGAGAAAATATATTATAATATAAATAAGTTATTATATTAAAATTAAAATTAATTTATTTTATATTTAAATATAAGAAAAAAAATAAAAAATAAAAAAATATGCGGTGGAAAAATTTTGTTATTAAAAAAATACAATAGCATGTGGTTACAAATGTCAGACACAATTTTCTATAATGCAATTGTCACGATAAATATTCAAAACTCAGCTAATGTGTATGTATTTGCTAAAAGTATTAAATTTGAGAACCATGTCAAAGTAGGATGATTTCATCATTTTAACCCAAAGAATCCCCCAAACCAAACGGACCCAATTTTAGAAGCGGACTACTTTTTGCTCATATTTTCATTTCAAATTTTATTAAATTAATTGGTCATTTTTAAAAATAATTAAAATATCTAGTTTAAGTTTATCATATTATTCTCATTTGAGATTATTATTATAAATAAATAAAAAGTTTAAAATTAATTAATTAAAGAGAAAACTATTATCCTGTAAAAAATAAGAAAAAAAGCTAGAGTAATGATAATTTTTTAAAACTGTATTTTTTTTATTTTTAAACAATTATTCTAGAACAGAATTAGAGATTCGAATGGATATGAACCTTATTATCCTTTTGCATAATGTATTGCAAGTTTTGACATAATAAAGATTTATTCATTGTGCGTGTCGAATGTGATTTATTAAAGATAAAGATATAACTAAAAGAGTTCATTTGAGACGTAACATGAGTATAGTTGAGTAAATATATATTAGGGAATGAATTTACCGGGTCTCTATAAATATTATAGATGTGTCTAGTTGGTTATCGAATATAAAGTAAAATTATATAACAATTAAGAGCATTTACATGTATCCTTAAAAAAATTTCAATATTTACATATTTCCCCAAACATGCTTTAATTTCATTATACATTATGCATTGAAAACTTGTATTTTGAGGAAATATGTAATTTATGAAGTTTTATTGGGTATATATGAAATTTCCCCTAACAATTATCCAACAGATTTAGACAGGTTTAGCGGGTAAAAAAAGTAGTTTTTTTTCACTTTTCTCTTATTTACTCGATTTTTTTCTTAACAAATAACCAAAACTCATCTATACCCGTGACCCAACCCAACCCGATCCACTTAATTTTACTTGATGTTTTTTCACTTTTCTTATAATTTACTCGATTTTTTTTAAGAAATAACAAAAACTCATCTAGGGTGTGTTTGGCAGACAGCTTTTCAAAGCATTTTTGAAAAATTATCATTTAACATTATTATTACAAAGCTCGTTTGGAAGAAAGTAGTTAACATTTATAAATTTATAAAACGCTAATTTCTCAATGCTCTTTGAATTAGCATTTAGCGTTTAGCATTTAGATTACGTCATTTTACACATTAAAATTACAGTTACAGCTATTCTACCAAACACTTTTATAAATTAAACTGTTACTGCTAACTGCTATTGCTAACTGCTACCGCTAGTTTCAACAAACACACCCCTAGACCCTGATCAAGCCCATCTAGACAAGACTCATTTGTTGCGATATTTAATCTATACATTCTCTTTGTGTTTTGGTGATGACAAACATGTAACTTGTAAATCAATACGTAAACTACGCAAGTTACTTTTATACATAAATCGTCTACATAAACATTCATCAACTCTTCTCGACGTCCCGATACTCCTACAAATATGGACTTCGCTTATTGGATCGGGTCAATAAAACGGACAAGCCCATTGGGGGCCCAACAGAGTTTGGCCCATTAAGGCCCATCAAGGCCCAATCAAAGCTTCTAGAAGATGGAGAGAAATTAGTGAATTCAAATTTGAATTTGCTTCTAGAAGATGGATGGAAAACTAGTGATACATGCTTTTATCCAAACACCATTGTATCCATTAGACAAAAGAGACATCTCCAAGTCAAGGCTCTCCTATAAAAGCCCAAGGCTTCTTCCCCCTCCTTCATGAAGAGAAAGCCACAAAATTATATACATACACATAGAGTTTTTCTTTCTTCATCTTTGATCATGGTTTTTGCATAAGGCATGGATCATGGTTACACTCTATGTTAGTTCCACTATGTAGTGATGTATAGGATGTCTCTACATGAAAGTGATCACATTTGTTTACTCACTATCATGTAGTAGATCGGGTCACATAGAAGTGATTATAATTGATCACTTGTATGTAAAATGGTAGATTGTGTTGTATGTTGTAAATCATTTGTGTATATTGTGAAGGTGTGTATAGTAGTTAGATCGTGGTGATCATAGGAAGGTTAGTTAGATCGTGGTGATCATAGGAAGGTGTGTTAGATCGTGGTGCTCGTATAGAGATTAGATAGATCGGGGGTGATCGTGTTTGTGTCTAGGTGAAGTGAAGTAGTGCGGTTTGTATTTAAGTCCTCAAAATACAAATGGTGTGGTAGATTGGTTCTAGCTAGGATTAGAACTCGACATTTAGCTTAGTGTCAAAATTGATGTAAGCTAAAGTTGTGTATGATTTTCTCCGCCTAAATGGAGCTTGTTAACTAGTGAAGAGAACTCTCGAGTTTGGTTCTCGGGGAGTGGAGGAGGGCGAAGAGGTGCTTCGTGACTGAACCACTATAAATCATCGAGTCCGGTTTGCATTTATTTTTACTTATCTCTTTACATTTATACTTGCATTTATCGCTCTATATTTATATTTACAATTGTGTGTTGTGTTGCTTATATAGT